>DWON01007622.1:0-12758 GCA_018251015.1 Phocides pigmalion okeechobee
AGTCAAATATCGACTAATTACATTTAAAATTGCTAAATTAATACAAAAGTAAATAATAACTCTAATTAATAATTATTAATTAATAATAATAATTATAATGTATAGATCAACTACAATATGCCACATCTGTTGTGGGACTATTGAGTAGTTGGTAACAATCCGTTACAAGTTATTGTTAAAAAACTACTTTTTTATATGTGAAGAGCAAACGATCATGCCAGTCACCTGATGTTGAGTAGTCGCAACCCATAGACATCCACGTGCAACCACAAACAAAATTCTATCGGAGCTCGAACAAAGACACTTTGGTACTCCTGAGGACTAAGACCGCCTCGCTTCAAAGTGTACCGGCAACCGCATATCTCCAACCGAAACACAAGTAATGTTTTACGGCGGAGTATGAGGACGGCGGTGATACCTCCCCGGTCGATCTATAGTTCTCCTACCTTTGCAACAATCCGCTACCACCATGTACAATGATGTATATCGCATGCACATAAATTAATATCATGTATTCCCGCAAAGTGACGCCTGATATTAATTAAATAAAATTTGATTTTTGGGTCGATATAACGTAGAGAACTCTTCCATACCTTATCATTCAGATATCTGTGTCATATCTCATACATAAAGAAGCCTAGCTCATTCCAAATCAGATTAATAACAGCTCAGAACAAGATTGGGAGGATCTGCGTAATATGGAAATGACTAATATCGAGTAACACGACACGAACAAACCGCTAACAGCTGTTTTAATATAGATAGCAGCCTTATTGGATTTCTGAATCTATATATACGAGCTTTTGCCCGTGACTTCGTTCACTTTTTTATGTGAGAAGAGTAGCAAACCAATACCACCTGATGTTACGTAGTCGCAGCCAATAGACATCCACGTACAACCACAAACACGACTGAAATCCTATCTGAGCTCAAACGTGGATACGTTGTTACTCCTGAGGACTAAGATGGTCGCCTCGCTTTTAAGTGTAGCCGGGAATTGTTTCTCTTTGACTACGACGCAAGAGTTACTTAATGGCGGATTATTAGGGTGGCAATAGTACCTCGCCGGTCGAAATATTGCGTTGCCCTTGCTGCCTTGGTGCGGGATGTTCGGCGGTGAACCAGACGTGAACCACGCCCAGGTCCGCCGACCCACGACCCCAGGGTCGAGGTTATACCGCCAGGTCTAGCCATGGACATAAAAGATACCCACAAGACTGGAACCAACCACGACAAGGAGGCAGTCCTTCAGAGTGGGTTCTCGATAGTGTTGGTTGCAGATGTCCATTGGCATGTGATCACCGTCGGTCGCATGTTCATTTGCCACTTTCCTTTAATATTAAAAAACATAACTGAAAAGCGAACACGATTTTTGAACACAGAAATTTTAATCGATACTTTGAGCTTAACCGGGTAAATGTTTTCCCGGATATACCGGATAAATTTAATACAAATCCGTTTGAAAGTCTGATGAAAACAGAGTGGTTTCAACTCGATGCAGTGTAGACGCAAATAACAAATTGCAATAACTGTTATTTTTTAACCGGTGATATTCAGATTGACCACTCCAGCCACGATATCTATCATAGTTAAGCCGGTGTGCACCCCGAGTTCAGGCCCGGGCAAAGAGGACTTACCTCGAGACCCGTATGCCCCCGCCCAAAAAGGCAGGGACGTACCCCGATGATGATGATTATTAATGATACACGATTTAAAAAACTGTAGTCCTCGTTTATCTAACACAGGACCATCTCGGAACACAACACTATGACTCTCTCTATCTCTCTCACCACTACACCAGCTTAAGACGGGCGCACGTCCGATGAGTTCCTTGTACAAGTACAGGAACACAGGGACATCTAGGAACAAAGCACTAGTATTCTTTGGCTCACCACTACACCAGATAGAAGCGAGCGCACGTCTGATGAGTACCTTGTAACAGCACAGGAACACGTAGGAACACGGCACTAGGATTCTCTGGCTCACAAATACATCAGCTTAAGCCGGACGCGCATCCGATGAGTACCTTGAACAGAAACACGGGAATATCTAGGAATAAAATTTTAGGATTCTCTAGCTACAAAGAAATTAAAAGTAGCTTATGATACAAATATTTAATCTTTTTTTAAATCTTAAATCTGATTATTAAGCCTAACCTAAATAATAAAAATAATCTAAAGGGAGTTCGTGCCCATGCGGCATGGTTAAAAGAACGTTAGCTGCATTCCTGCGTTGAATAGCAATCGCTATTCTCTGCGCGAAATGTAAACCAGCCCTCTTGTTACCGGCGGCGTCGATCAAACGTGATATTAATATTTATTGTATATATTGGATTATGTAGAAGAATTTAAGTAAATCATTGTTTTTCTTGTCCAACCTTTTACGTCGAAACGTTCATTACTGAGAAATTCTGAAATACGGGATCAAATACTTATTCTATTCCTTTTGCGATGAAAAAATATTATGTTTAAAAATAGCACTTACCATTTTAATTAGAAAGATAATGGATTTCTATTTATATTAAGAACCTTATCGACTTTTAGGAGATTTCTACAATATCTTAATAGCTTCATGAGATAAATATCAAAAAAATATAATGTTTATAGTTAAAAATAGCTCTTGTTACCGGCATTGTGATAAATCTTATAACTTTTTGTATGTATTCTTTGTGCCTTGGATTCCATTCCATTCATTGTCTTGTCTATTCTATAGATCACATATTTTTTCAATTATCTGTTCTATTTGCTATAAGAATAAGAGCGAATGTAGGTCATGGCAAATAGAATTTCAAATTTTCAAACGACATTAACTAAAATAAGTTCGAGCGTTGCTTTTTCAGCGATTTTTCAATAAAGGCAAGTGAAACCTGGGCAATAATAATTAATTTTTATTTGGCGTCGACGAGGGGTAGCCATCGTTGAGCGCTTGGAGTGTTGCCAGGTGGCGAATTCCAACTGAATTTTTAATGGTGGCAACATTAAGCGATCGAGTTCGCGCGTTCCGTGATACCGTTGAAATTAAATTTTATTTGTGCCTGTTGCAGCTATTGTTACGTGTCGTTGGGTTTGTTTAATGTTACAAAAGATGGCCTACACATATATTAAGCGTATTTACGACTCTTTTTATATTCAGTCCGCCATTCGCCGAAACATTGTAGGTATAACGTTTGTGCTTTCGTCATTGAATGTAAATGGTTTCCGAGGCATTTTTTACGCGTCAAATTTTATTATGCTATTCTTTGTTTCGCTTTGATAACGGAAACGTTTTTAAATAATAGAACTATTTCGGATTTTATTTGTAAAATATGTTGTTTGTTTTTGTCGCGGCGTCACTCGCAGAGAAATAGATATTATAATTCATTGCGATAAACGATGCAAACGATGCATTTGAAGAAAATCATTAAACCCAATATTCATCTTTTACTTTTGGCTCTAGTGATGGAATTTTCAAAATTACTTTCTTACTAACTTTTTTTATGTGAGAAGAGTAGCAAACGAGCTTTCAAACCACCTGATGTTAAGTAGTTGCAACCCATAGACATCCACGTACAACCACAAATACGACTAAAGTCGTATCTAAGCTCGAACGTTGCTACTCTTGAGGACTAAGATGGTCGCCTCGATTCAAAGCGTAGCCGGCAACTAGCTATAGTACTCCCCCAGAACTATAGTTCTCCCACCTTTATAGCTTACTCTGTATAAAAAACCTGTCAGCAAAATTTCACGATTTTGGGTTCAGTTTTCAAATATTTGTTTTTCCTACGTGAGTAAATATTAAAAAAAATCACATATTCAAATGGCGGTATCTTAATACACCACCTAAGGTATCAATCTTCCGCCAATCAGTTGCTTTCAAGCAACTGTTTTGTTTGGTGAGATGCGGGTGCGGGCGGGTGCCGGCTGCACTTACAAAATATGAGATCATGAAAGACATAACGAGGTATGATATCAGACAGGTCTTGGGTCTTGTTTGAGTTTGAACATGAATGTCCATGGGTTACGGAAACCATATTACAACGTGCAGCCTGTATTTATACTGTTTTCCATATTTTATGAATATTAAAATATTACTTTTTCTAGACGATACTACTAGCGACACCTAGCTTATATTGAATGAACTAAGTAGAACTGTAGCGTAGAGTTTAAATAAGCAGTTCATAAAATGAAGCACAGGTGGCGCTGTTTTTATAAATTATTTAAAGTACTACATTTAACTGACACTGAACTTGAGAATGATATAATTATATTTTCTTAAGTTATTTTATTATGCTTGTTCATTGTTGGAGGTGCTATTCTACCACACAGTAAACAAAACAAAACAAAATATTACACAATTGTGTCTTGTGATTGCAGTTACGTTTTGTTTTGAGATAACAAATATCAGAATAAATTTCTTTTCAAGTGATAAGAATTCATAGTTCGGGCAAACTTTTTATCACGCTATACATCAATAAAAGGCTACTTGTAGCGTTTTAGTACCAAGACTAATAATATCATTTTTACCATCCCGTCCCGTAGGATTCTCCTAACCTCTCCTAGCGAGAACCTCTGAATACAGAACTGGCGCGTTTATTTAAACCGGGCGCTATTAAAAGAAATGTATTATTTATTACTTTGGAAAATTATAAATAATAAAATTGGCTGCAGTGACCACTTAACGTCAGGTGGGCTCCATGCCCGTTTCTTACTCTTTCATGATAAAAAAAAGTTTATAATTGTTAGTTTTTGCAGGTAATGACGAGTCACTGCATCCAGATGCATATATAAAAGAAAAATAATGTAAGTAAATATAATCTCTACTCGTATACCCGCTCGCTAGTTTAAAATAAAAATATTTTTTGTTAGTCAAATTTGCAACTAATCCTAATAAAGGTGACGCAGGCACTAGCTATACTATTCTTAATGGAAATTAAGTTATAATTTAACCGTTCCGTTAATTTTAAATAATAACTTATAATACCTAATAACTTTTTTGATTCCTAAACGTTGAATATTTTCTTTAGTAAGCTATAATATTATCATTTGTTATAAATACTTACTCTCTTTACACGGTCAACGTTCGACCTATTAACCTAGCCAGGGATTCTCAATTTTAATTTATTTGATTGTGTTATTTTATATATTCAATTTAATTTTACTTATATATAATCTTATTTCAAGGTAGTAGTACAGTTCGACTGGGGAGGTACCATCGTCGCCCTCCTAATCCACCATGAAACAGTTCTCGTATTTCGGTTGAAGAAGTACGGTTGCTACAATTATATTACCGTCTTAATCCTCGGAAGAAGTAATGTGTCTATAGCACGACGTCAGAGAGGATTTTAATCCTGTGTGTGGTTGGATGTAAGATGTCCATAGACTTAAGAGATCAGATAACATCAGACGTTATGTACAATCGTAATCTGTATTTCTGATCAGATAGCCTGTACGATTATTTCCAATTTCTGCATCACAAAAGAAAACATTTATTTTTGGTTTATATTTTTTAAGTGTCCACGATTTTTACGTGTTAATTCTATTTGTTGAATATCTGTATATATAAAAAAGTTGATTGACTGACGCAGAGAAGGAGGCACAGCCGAAGCCGCTGAACTTAAAATCGTGAAATTTTGCATATACTTTTGTTATATAAGGAATCAATCTATATTCAGGATTTCAAGTAAAGCAGTTTCGGCTCTCCGTTGATCTCTGGTTTTGTCAATCACGTTTCTCTCATACAAATTTGTTAGGGAATGCCTTAAAATTTAAATTTAATGATTGAGACTGAGATAAAAGTAATTAAAACAGGAAACATTGGCTCTGATTGCAATCCGTTCACTTCCCATCGAGCTATATTAATCGCACACTTTATACACTCGGGCACGTACGGTATATTTATTATGTACCGTAAATTAAATCTGTTTCAGACGTAGTTACATTTTAAAATCTTGATTGCGCCGAGATACCTTATTCATTAGACAATTTGTTACTATGATTTTTTTTATTACTATTTATTTACAACGATGAGAATCTTAAAACTAATTATAATAAAAGCATAACCTATACAATCTAAAGAGAGTCGTGCCCATGCGGCATGGTTCCAATAACACTAGCTGCATTCCCGCGTTGAATATCAATCGCAATTCTCTGCGCGAGATATGAACCAGGCTTACTTTGAAACATTTTTGATCGTGAATATAGAAATTCCTGAGCCTATTTTCTATGTAATTTACACCCTCCTCAATTTTTTTATTTTCTTTTATTTTAAACTGCAGATATATCGAACCAGTTACATGGTTCGTGGTACAGTCAAACTCAGGGTTTAGCAATGACTACAAGCCATACAACTGGTTCGAAATATCGGCGATTAAAAATCGTTAACAGCGAATACCCGTCACATAGTAAAACTTGTACGTGGTCCTAGCTTTTACGTTTTTCTTCAATATACATGGACGCATAAAATAAAGATATTTCATGGGGGCTCTATCTATTCCTTCTGAGAATCAAAACCCTAGGATTTGATTCTCAGTAGGAATAGAACCCTTATATAATCTCTTTATTTAATGTGCGTGTGTGTGTGTGGGTGTGTGTGTGAGCGTGTGTGTGTTTGTATTGAAGGAGAGCTGTTGCTAGGTACTTACAAGGTAGGCGACAACTTAGTTCCTAGAAAATAGCATGTCATGAAATCAATGTCCATTGACTGCAGTGACCACTTGAAGTCAGATGCTCTATTCGTTTGCAACTCTTCTAACACAAAAAATCAATTCGTTCAAGTTTTCTTGAACCGAGTTACAGGAAATGCATTGTACAAGATAGTCCAAGCTTTTCAATTGACTCAAATTGATGGGAGCGATCGGAGATAAACGCTCGGTATGTGCTGATCAATGGAAACGAATTGCTAATGTGGATCCACTGTTCCCGTTGACTTAGATTGATGTGTGAATGCGTTTTGAATTACCTCGGATTTTCGTGATTTGTGTCAATGTGTTTACTGAAGTATTAAACATATTTTCTGAAAGAACAGTATCGAGAAGTACCAGAAATCTTAAATGCTATTATTGTTAAATTGAAATGAATATAGTTATAAAATTGAATATTTAAAAATTGATTATAATAAAGCGTAACTTAAAAAATCTACATGAGAATGTCGCATTTTCACGCTGAATAGCCATACGCGAGATATGAACTGCCCTCTTGTCACCAGCAGCATAAGTCGATCAAGGCACTAATTGTTAACATTTCCTTTTGCCTTTGAATCTGGTGGACTTAGCATTTAAAGCCAAGCAGAACCAAATACTTCTGGCCGTCAACATAAATTCAAATGAATTTAATGCATATTGTCTTTTCGTTTTTGGGAGCATTTGTACATTCATCTATAATCAATTACTATTCCACTGCTGGACACGGCTCTCCTCTCAAAATGAAAAAGCCGGTTGGCTATAGTCCACGCTGTCCAAGTGCAGATTGGTAATTTTATAGAGTTTTCTCAAGCATACTTACAGAAAGTGTCCTCGTGATGTTTTTCTTTTCTGCGATCAGGCATAAAACTCAACAAGTTATTATTTTACCCTACTGTTCGCTAACGAACTTCATGAAATACGTTTCTACTGATATTAAAATAGTACAAATGTACATTTAAAGGTTTCAGTCGGTAAAATGAAGATAAAACAAGTATTTATAACATTATTTAGTTGATTAAGTCTACAGTGTTGACAATTAAAACTATATTGGATGCTGTTTATACCTAAATACACACGTTAAATAGAAGCGGGTATAACAATATCTTTAACAATAACTATAAGTATAGGTATACTAAAGTAAGTATAGGTATATTAAAGTATAATTATATTTTGAAATAGCTTTCTGCATTTGAAATGTTACTGATCCGATTCCGCTTAAGAACACAGTTATTCATCAAGCAAAAAGCAATACAAAACAGTTGGCAACATCTGCCTGCCGCATTCGCGACCTTTGCGCAGGCGACGGTCATCTAGTCGCGCGCATCCAATGTACCGACGCGGTTCCGTTTCCGAAATTAATGTCTTTTAAACAATTTACGAATTAAATAACGACGCATTAATTCGTAAGCGCACTTGAATATAAAATATGTGATTTTAATTTAGTGTAAAGTAATTATTTTAAGCAATTTAATGAGTTAAAGAAATTAAAATCTATTGCTTGATATTTTTATACGCGGGAATCAAGTGTGGAACAATAACAAACCACAGAATATAAAAAATACGTGATGATAAAACAAAACGAAAGTGTTCGCCAAGTAACTTTAATATTTAAATTATCTATCTCAAATATTTGTCTGTTATAGCTATTGAACAATATTTTTCAATTCAAAAGTGCTTAAATCAGACTATAGCATAAAACTCTGCACATTTCGTCAAGTTTTGTAAATGAGTGTAAACAAAATGTTGTGGTTAATAGCGTTAGTTTTAGTACCAGTGCAAACACATCTAATTGACACTCCCCAAAATATAACAAGGTATGTTTTTATGTAAAAAGAGCAGTAAATAAACATGCAAGTCGTCGTTAAGTGGTTTCTGCAGCACATGGACATCCACATACAACCTCAAACAGGACTAAAGATCTTTTAAGGTCGTACGTAGATACATTTCTACTACCGAGGACTAATATGACTGAAATTAATCTGTGATGGACAAGAAATGGCAATTCTGTTGTAAAATGAAATAGGTACCTCCGAATATTTTCATATTAAATCAAAATCTACAATTAACATCTTAAAACTAATAATAAAAACCTGAGCAATCTACAGAAAGTCTGTTGTTGCATACGGTATGGTGCCAAGCATACTGGCTAAATCTACGCACTGAATCACATTTTTGTACGTGATATGAGCCAGTCATTCTGTCAGCAAAACCAAATATAAACTTAACAAATGTACATGGACGGCAATGACCACTACTACTGAACTACTTACTCGTCTGACACTTAAGATATGTAGATCGCGAGCGAGTGAAAATTCCCTCAGACCAAAACTCGTAGGGATGGTCACCCTCGCAAATACAACAAACCTTCTGCCGCAACCACTGCCACCATCGCTCACACCACCACAAAACTTGAGATGACATTCACGAGACTTCAAAGCAATTTTGGAAATTCCAAGTTACTAAAAAAACAAACGAAATTTAGTCGTATTATTTACTAACTATTGCCACCCGCTTCGCTCGCGCAGGTCTGTATTAAAGTATAAGTAAATAAATCACGAAGTTCTATTTTTACTCCATATGTACATTTGAAGCAATTTTTCAGGCAATTAGTCCCACGTATGACCTTTTTTCGTATTTCGCGCAGATAACTGCGATCGCTATTCGACATGGGACGGCTAGTGTTCTTGACCTCCCTTTAGATTCTTTAGGTTAAGCTTTTATTATAATTGGTTTTATCAAAATTTTAAACAAATCTATAAAAGGGATCAGAAAATCATAAACAGTTTCATCCTTTTATCCGCTTAAGGGTGACATATTCAAAATTTCTTTCTAAATCCTCAATAGTTACCTTTAGACAGTTACCTTTACATAGTTAATGTCGCTTCCTCTCATCTGTACGCTTAGATCTTTCAAACTATGCAACGGATTTTAATGTGGTTACCATCAGTAAACAGAGTTATTTAATAGGAAGTCTTATATGTACAATACACGCATATTACAGCAGAGAAAAGCCGAGAATTTCAATATTTTGTAATGTGATATCGTAAATGCACTCGTGCGAAGCCGACATAAATCGCTAGATATAAAGGCAGTCTTCGTAATTACGGCATGTCAGGTTCTAAAATTCGCGACGTAAATCGAAACGACGTAAGTCGAGGACTGCCTGTGCTATAAATAGAGTATATATTAATCTTCAAACTACTTTGCAACAATCCGCAACCAGGATGTATAATGGTATATATTTCAATGCATGCATTATGATAAGAAATAGTAAAGAGAGTTACTATATATACCACTATACATAATACAGGGGTCATAGTAAAGATCTGCAAAATTTCGGTTTTGTCTGTGCGTTGGTTTCGGGGTAATTTAGTCAAAATTAAATTGAAATTCAGATTCACATTCAAATATTTGATTTCATTATTTATACACTTAATGAATATCAAAGATACAATGTAAAATCAGTACATCGACTGTTCATGGGCAATTATGTTCGTATTTTATATAATACAGATAATGCGCGACTGAGCGACCGGATGCGCGCAGTTTTCTCAGAACGAGACACAAAAACAACAATGTAGAGTAGACGGTGTTCATTTACCATGAAAAGAATCGAATGACGTCATCAGGTTATTAAGCAGATTAAATAGGCTAGGAAACTCACAGCTTCGCGTAGGGCGATAAAGTTAAGGCTCTTGGCTACATTGGTAAATTTCTACTATATTTTCTTTATTTTTTATTTTTTCGGTGACAGAGTTACTTCATCACCGGTTATCCATAATTTAAACTAAAAAAACTGTCTTTACACACATTGAATCTCCTATTTTCTACAATTAGACACAACGGTTTCTTTGAAATGTTTTAAATATAATATTTGTACGTATTTTTATGTTTGAATTTACATATTCGTAGATAATTTACTTAATTGTAACTTAAACTTTACTCCAATACGAAATTTCATCCACATTTTTCTGCCTTAAGAGTGGTATTTTCTTTTCAAATTGAAATGGAACCAATGGGGAACTATGGCCTTCCAAAAAAAGATAATTATCTAATTATTTTGAGTAAATGATGAACTGTTTTGACCATAAGTTTGTTTGCTAGTGGTTGGTTTTACACTGTACTATGTACTCGTAACAGGTACTCGCGATTAGCTATTTTTAATTGCTGATATTGCAAACCAGTTCCATGGCTAGTTTAAGTTTAGCGATGGCTACGACCATGTATATATTCATTATTAAACAACGATGTATAAATCCTGCAACGATATTTTTTTAAATTACCACAAATTAGTTTAAAAATATACAGAACGCTGTATAGAACTAAATGGAAATTAATACACGTCAATAAAAAATAATATAAAACCATATCCAGCCTTTTTTAAACCTTAACAGATGGTCACATGAAAATAATACTATAAAATAGAACGATCATCACGCTGTCGTAATGCATTGAACAGACATAGGATATATAAAACTCCGTAATAAGCGCTATTGTGTACACGGAAATGACTAACATAGTATAAAACTTAGTCGCTTCCCGCCTTAACTTAAGCTGATTTAAATAAAATTTTACGTATTCAGTATCTGAAGAGGTCCAAACAAACATCAGTCTCAAATCCAAATTGTAACCTATCTACTAACGGGTCCGTGATCCATTAATTAATTCTGACCTATCTACTAATGGGTCCGTGTTCCATTAACCATGCGATATTTTTTCTGCTATCCGTGGGAAGCCGAGGCAGATCGCTAGTTTTTTAATAAAACGCTTTGTTACTCTTAACAAGTTTCGTCCACGAAAAGTACGCTCCAGTAGAGGTTTTTATACGCTACAAGTGTCATTTTTAAGCTTGAAAAACGAGGCCACGAAATTCAAGTTTTCTCTTATAGCGTTTATGTTTATATATGTTCAGTTATACGTACGAAACCGGGACGGATCACTAGCCTATATTTAAGTGAACTAATTTGCCTATTGTTTGTAGCCTTAAATCAGTTTAAACTACGACACTACACGGTACACAATACACTCAGTGTACACACAGAGTATCTATATAAACACGAGTGTCACTAATTGCGAAATTTATTGTGACAAGATTATTAGTGTCACATCAGCAGTTAAATTGCGTAATTATCCAATCCGTGTTTTCAGTAACCCATGCACAGACAAAAACCACATGTTCTTCGCGCCAGGAGTATTGCCAGCTGGAGGAAGCAGCCGGGCCTGTATCTCCAGGTTCTATCCTGAGGGACCAGCTCGGATGCTGCTCAGTCTCCAAACTGACGACGGGGAAATGATCACAGCTACTCGGGACCTACCTCCAGGTAAATGAATTTCCTAAAGAATTTAAGGGATGAGCAGGAACATAATGTGGTTTTAGTCAGCAAGAGTTTAATATATGATTATTTAATGATTTCCACATCACTCATTTATTTATGTGATTAACATGACAATGATCTACAATAAACTAATTGTAATAAAAGCGTAACTTAATAAATGTATGTGTATTCGTAAATGTCATACGGATGCTTAAAAATACAATGTTTCTGTGAAATGTTGGCGCATCTCTAGTCTAGAGAAAACAGCTCCAGTTTAGTGCCGCCTTCCGCAACCCTGGTTCGATGTGATATATTAAAGCCACAGTCAAAATGTTAAGGTATTTGTAGGAACAGGGTTTAGTTTTAGTGTTTTATTTTCAGCAAATTTATCCACTCAATTCTTTGATTAGTGAGTCCAAGAAGTTATTTAAAAAGGTCTTTTTTACAGAATAACTATTATTTCAGGTGATGGCGGATGCATCGATATTAACGTGCCGCTAAAACCGAACACCAAAGCAAATCTAACTGTTAATCTAAGGTACCTAACTAATCTAAATTTACAAAGGTGGCAGAGCTATAGTTCAACCCGGGAGGTACCACCACCATCCTCATAATCCGCCGTTGGAGAGGTGCGGTTGCCAGCTACACCTTGAAGCGAGGCGACCCTCTTAGTCCTCAGGAGTAGCAACGCATCCATGTTCAAGTTCAGATAGGATTTCAGTTATCATTGTGATTGTACATGGATGTCTATGGGCTGTGACTCACCATCAGGTTGTTTGCATATT
>DWON01007623.1:0-12756 GCA_018251015.1 Phocides pigmalion okeechobee
ATTTGAGATTGGACGTGGTTGTCCATGGGCTGCAGTGACCACTTAACATCAGGTGGCCTGTATGCCTGTTTCTTAATCTTTCACAATAAAAAAAAAAGTATCCTCAAACTACTTAAAATAGAAAGCTAAACTAATCTAAACAATTTGCATGGAGTCTGTGATGATGATGCCAAATGCCCATGCAGCATGATGCAAATACCATGGAATGCTGGCCACAATCCCACGCTGAATAGCGATCGCAATTCTTTGCGCGAGACATGAACCAGTCCTCTATTACTGCAAAACGTACATGTAATAATAATATTATAGTACTTCAAATATTGTAATACCAAAAATATTGCTTATGCGCTTAAAAGAATTCACTTCCGGTATTTTAATATAGATTTCATAGCCAATTTTTGACTAAACATATGAGCTTAACCCTGAAGCATCATTCTTTCTGAGACCAAAGAAAAGGAATACTCAAAATCGGTTGGCGTCGCAAGTGTGTCATCATTATTTTTCCATTAGTCATACACATGCAATGAAAATGTGGAATTGTATGAACTTCCAGATCATTTCATGTTTCATTTTAGGTACTCACGATTAACGCTTTTTAATTCCCGATATTTCGAACCAGTTGCATCGTTGCATGTTGCTCGTAGTCACGGTGAAACTACGGTAGCGGGAGAAACTGTTGACGGGTGCTAATGGTAGATTAATCGACCTACCCTACGTCTAGTTAGTTTTAGTTTTTTATGTTCACGACACGTGTGTACACTAAGTGAAAATTTGCACAAATTATGACTTATATAAGTGAGTTTCCGTTATATGATAAAGTGTATAAATTCCGCGATGACATTAATTTAACACCGTACATTTCAAGTTGATAATTCTTTTATAGTTACCAATCGCAAGGAATAGCTTTAAAACATAGAAATTGATCCACGTGGCTCCGTAAAATATAAACGCAACATAAAAAAATCCGTATAATTAAATACTTCATTTTTGTAGTCGGTAAAAATGTTAACGAATGCACTTTGGATACTGGATTTGTTGCACGAAGGTTTATATTCCATAAACCATGTTGAATATTGTTCATTTCCCGCAGAAAAGTTATTTAATTACAAAAATGTTATTTTTAACGACGCTTGAATAAGTTCACTCTAATCAAAATAAATAGCCATCATTACAGTATATCAAATGGTGTTCTTATAAGTAATGTGCTCTTCAAATTCCCATCGAAGATAGAGGTGAATGGCATATATTATGTACTTGTGCATGAGTGGCACTTGGATGTAAATAATGTGGACCATTATTTATTCGTCTAAAGAACACTTGGCAATTTTGTTGTATACTTACACAACATTTACATAAAATACGAACATCTGAATGTTAGACCCGTTTCTAATGTCATCATCACATTACTTTTCCGTTGCCAAACATGTGTCTCCTCTCAACATGACAAGAACTAGACCATACTCCTCTACTCTGGCTAAGCATTAGCAAACCTTATACATCTGAGAACTTTATGGAGAATTATCAGGTAGGTTTCCTCTATTTTTTTCACCATAATAATAATTCATTTCTAATACGATAACCTATACAGAAATTCGAACATTGGACTCACTGTGCAAACGTATCTTACGAATAAGCTATAACTGATTTCTAGTGTATACCTACTTTAATCCCTTTAATACGATTTAATTAGTTATTGCTTAACAATATCCGATTCGTGAAATAAAACCTGCCATAATAGTGGGAGGTGGTATTCAATTCTAACTTCCATTTCACACGCTCTCGCAAACAATGCGTCCAATTTCGATGACGGATTAAATAACTTCATTTTTTACAGAGCTTTTTTTAACTATTGTTAGTTTATGAGTTGTTTTATTTATATCAATAATATATCAAAAAGTTTCACTTTAGCTGCATGGTTACCTAATGAATTCTATCAACTCGTTCTTTCGTTCTTTGTAGTTGAGCGAAAACGGTCAATCAAAATTATTAAATTTGCAAACTGGTTTCCGCCTTGATTATAAATCTTAACAAATAAACACCAGAAGTTAATAAATTTACGTAACTTTAGAATTACTTAATTTTAACTGTATGATACGTAGCTGAAAATATATCTTTATATAGTATCTTCGTACAATAAACAAAACAAATATTATGTTGATAATATTTACGTGTGGGTGGTGTATGCGCTTTGAGAAGCTTTTCAGCTAAACAGTAGCAATACCCTCAGTTGGATGACCGAGCAATTATTGGGGCCCCTCGCCCATAAAATTATGAGATGGAACCAGACTAGGGGAGCATATGAAAGGGGTTATTGCCTCGGAACTATCCATCAGCCGGCCGTGCATATGTGCAGGGAGCGAATAAAGTTTATTTGTATTGTATGGCTCTGTGGCGTTGGCAGTCTGATAATCATGTCGCGTCGATGGGTGGGGCGCGGGTCGAGCACTGCCGCTCAGTCAGTACCGAATGCGGCAGTGACTTGACATAACGTATTCAGCTGTTACAAAACTTTTTGTCGTAAAGTAATCGTAAATAATGCAGTAAATACCGGCATTTGAACACAAATAGTGCAGAGCTTTGACAGTTTTTGTACCGCGAGTGCGCTAAACTTTCATGGACATGACAATGTTAGAGCAGCCGTTACAAGTTTTGAATCTGCTTCGACAAAGTCTTTTCAAGCCTGACATTATTTTAATCCTTTTGTACGATGGTAATTAGATTTATAAATTGTATTTTCCATCAAATGTTTATAAGAAGAGATATAACAGAACGTTAAAGAACTCTGGGAACAGCGAACACCTTTGAAAGATGTGATGTGACGGAATCAAACGAAAGTGTCGAATGTGCGAAGTGATATAGATATTGAAAGGTTTATTTCAATTTATCAAAGTGCCATTAAAAGACTGACTGTGTGTTCTAATCTAATCACTTTTGAAAGTCAAATTGAGTGTCGATTAGGCCTATTTTTAAAGTGTAAGTGCAATATTTGAAAGGAATCCAAAGAAATCATTAATTGTTATGTGTCACGTTATAAATGTTTAAGTCTGGATTGTTTAATCGTTCGAGGGGCGCAATGGGTGAACCAATAGAAGTAGAGGACAGTTTGGAACTGGAATATGATATGTGGGACGGTCAGTTTGACTTCGTGGGCCCTCAGGACCCGCCGGTGATTCGCCCCAGAATTACGTCGGACGCCAGTATTACTGAAGATCTATTCACTGGAAGTCCGTTGACCCCGCATTTGAGTAACGGCCTCAACGGGGGAAAGAAGACTGCAGCCCACCAGTGGTGCGACAACTTGTCCGATCAAGTAGGTTTAATTTTCAAAAATGCTATGTATCATTATGTAACTTCATCATTTGCCAAAACACAAGATTTTGGTTTTCATCCCGGGACAGACCTTTGAATAGATATATATTTAATAGTTGATTTATACATGTATTGTGGGTCTGAATGTTTCAACCTACATTTGTATGTTATTCTCACAATTGTAGGACTAAAAGTGTAGAAAACATTTATGTATACATAACTATTTACTTGAGTAAGCCATGATTATCAAATTTGTATGATGCCTAACAGCGTCCTTATCCGGGTTATTCATGGGATACAATATTTGTTCAATGACGTACCTATATAATGACCGCATACATACTGTTTACTTTAGTTTTATCCTTATATAGCTTGTTAAATTTGTCAATAATTTAACTAATTATGTCTCGTGTTTGTTATACTAGTAGAATCTCAAAGCCAGAAATATTATCATTTTAAAATTTGGATTTTATTCGTACAATATACTTCATCTTCATGAAATAAGTTGTTGACTTGCCTATCGAATAACAGTGGCTGGTAACAACGGCCGTCAACTGAGCTTTATCGAAATCAAAAGTTATTTTTTCTCCGCCGATATCGTCGACATCGCCACTCCTCGATTCCCGTGCTATCATGGTTTTTGTTTGTGCCTATAATGTCACGCGATCATTTGCTTGTCTACAGTGAACATTACTTAAGTTTACTTAAGCTAACATCAAACTAAACCGAGGAACTCATAAACTGCATCAAATTTAATATTTGATGATTTGATAAGTTTGCAAAATTTAGATTAAAATTAAAGAAAATTACGAGACTTGCAGTAAACGTTAATATTATAGCCGGGAATAAGTTATGTGCATAGCCTCAAATTCGTCTGTTATTAGGCTAAAAATTGACGTTAATTCGTATAAGTCAGTGTTTAATAACATTGATGCACTTTAACAGTCCGTCAGTGTATTTTCACAATTATTCTATTGATATTAAGCTGCAGAATGCCACGCATTAAATTTTAAACTTATTTTTTTATTGGCATTCAGTAGAGCTGATTAAATTTCTTTATCCTTACTATTATTAAATTGTTAACACACACGTAGACATTATTTTCAGAGAAATTTTGACATTTATTTAGTGTTAATATTGATATACCTTTGAAAATTATAATCAGAAATTACATATTTCAAAATATACCTACACAATATGTAAAATAATGTACTCAAAATTCTGATTTTAAAATTAAATCATTACATTTCGATATTAAAAGACCAATTTACAAAATGGCGAATTCAAATAGCAAGATTTTAGAGATTGTAATCAGTTTCACACAATTACTTAGGACAAAACTACTTTATATAATGAAGAAGAAATTATCATGAGAACGATACCATGATATGTTCCTCGAGAAAAACAATTGGTCGTGTGAAAGGAGAATTGTTCAATGTGTGTTGTTTTGCATAATTTACGACACGATTGCAAGATAACATTATGTCGCACAAAAACTCAAATTCCTCGCTCTGAATAGAAACGAATTACTATACGTAATAGAGGTTAGTTCGCAAATCACATAAGTTGAACGATTACTATATTATGATAGTGATGATACGGGCGAATTAAAGCTTGTTTTTTGTTCAAATCAAAACATATATTTATGTTTGCAGAACTATATGTTGATCGGGAACGGGCTCCAGAAATCCGATTCGAAGCCACTCTAGTCTTTCACACGCACTACTCACATTAAATGATACTCGCACACGTTCATGTCCCAAGCCAACGTAAATTGCAACTAAATATAATAGATATTTTTTGGTAAATAAACATTCGTACCACAATGGTACCTCGTACGTCTTGTTCCACAATTATACATATTGCATATCGACCATATGTAGGTTAATGTAGCGTGCAGCTGTTTTAAAAGCAAATTGATACGTTTCCTATATCCTCCTTTCCGTACATCCATAAATTAAAACCTTTGTTGCCGAAGTACTAACATATAGGTATATTTCCACAACGCTAAGTTAACGAAGCATTTCAGTTTGAAAAACTTCATTGACTTATTGCAATCGACTGTATAATAATACATGTCTGTCTTCAAAAATGAATTCTATTTACTATAATGTTAATTAAATATCCTTACTTGACCTCTTTACGACATTAATTTAATTTCATAACTTAAAAGCCTTTTCCACTTTTCATTCAATTTTATTTAATTCTAAAATAATTGTTCATGAGATTATTGTTCTAGTAATCCAATTGTATAAGACCTTAGTACGTCTTCTCAGCTAACCTTGTCGCAATTCTGCAGAAGAATCTCACGGCTCTCCAATCCTATCAAGAGAGTTAGCAGTAGTATGTCACACAACGTGATCAAACTACTTAAAGGTCGATTGACATAAACTGATGTTTATGTATCTCGAAGTAGGCATTTAGCTGTCAGCTTGCACAGGTATGGAGGGGCCGTTTAATTGTTTCACTAAGTAATATGAGCTTGCGAACAACGGTTGCATTTGACCGTTACCACACCCGTGACTTGAAATGTATCACGAACCAATGCATATTGATTCGACGGTCATCGGCCGCTGTGGACTGCGACCGCGTTTACGCGTATTCAATTATTTCTACTGGGAATATTGAATTGTCTATAGCGAATATGTTTATAATAATAAACCTCCGATACAATAGACATATAAAAAATTAATTGCATTTTTTATTACGTATAAGCGCGTCTGACTCAACGTATATGATTATATTTACACGGAATAATTTTAATTTCCTAAAATTATTTATTAATTACACGTTTATCTTACCATGACTCGTTTTGGTACGTCTGAGAATAAATAGTCAGGATAATTATTAATTCTCTCTCTCTCTAATCTGTTCGTCAAATTCTTACCCATGTCGATCACGAAATACTCAGAGATGTATAGGTACTAGTGGATAATAGTACCTTATCCTTTGTTTTTTGTTAATATTTTACTAAAGTAAACGTTGAAAGCATTTATCTGATAGATATAGTGTAATATATGTAGGTAGCTAAAAATTCTTATCATTGATTGATGGTAATCTCGTGATATTTTCAATAAGGAACATCATGTTGCGATTCAGTTTCTAACATTCATATTGATTAGATAGCGCATTGTCTCAATCAAAAGATACAGTGTGTCGAATTTATGTAAATAAACTTATTTTATGTATTTTATCGACAACAATCAATAGTCATATATGGCACCTTCCCTCTCTAGCGGTAATAACCGAGCTCAGACAAGGCATAAATATCCATCAGTATGTACGTATGTAAGGTTGTTAACAAATACTGGAAAGTTGACGGCTTGTATTGAGCGAAGAAAATGTGCTCGCTCTGGGAAGGCACGAGAATCACGCGCGCTCGTTTTGCGCAAATCTGAAGTGCCTATTGACTGATATTGATTGCATGTAACGGAAATAATTTGTTTGTTGCATCTTGTATTAGATTGTGAATTATTTTCACGAGCGATTTATATTATCATTTTGACTTCTAACACGTGGTAGTACACGATACAATTACACACAATACATTAGAATCCGTACAATCGACGGTATTATCGCTATTTATATCACATATATTCTATGCAATTAGAAAACAAACGGGCTTATAGTGATCAATGTCGTTCATAAATATCTGTGACCAACGACTTACAGATAGAACTAGAGTCCTACCTAAGATCGATCACAAATATATGACGCTACTTCCGAGGATTAAGAGGTCATACTTATACAAAGTGAGCCTATGTCTATCTTGAAAAAATGATGTTTTTCGTTGGTACGATGTGGTTGACAGCTCACTTCTACATGTCTTAATAATTATAATAACTCTGCTAAACAGTTTTCCAAATATTTAAATGTTACTTTCATAAACCGGGTTCTATTATTCTGATGCAATGCATGTCGCAGAAGCCAACCATTCGCTGCTTTAAACCGATGGTCATTTTGTTCTGTTAAATTTGAAAACATAATTTAAAGCTTTTGAAAACCTAACTCAAATACAATGTATCGATAGTCACCAGCATGAGCAGATGTTGCTAAGGTTGTTGTCAAACATTGGAAAGTTGTAATACAACTTGAGCAAAGAAAACGCTAGAAGTCACTTAACCCGCAATCCAGCTCAAGTGCTTATTGATTGCACTTAACGATGGATAATAATCATGGTATTACTTGTCGCCCTATCTTGTTCTCTGTTCAGTCTGATCGTTCATTTATATAGTTTCTGCACTTATTTTTTTAGTTATTTAGTTATACAATTAATTTTTATTACTTGTAATTTCAAATTAACTGTACGATGTATATTTCGGTTCTATGATAATAAATTCTAAACGAAGTTTATAGCCATAATTCTCCAATAGCGTTTTAGTTGTATCTGAGATTAATCACAGTTGCTACACCTGTAGGCAGAGATGAAAGGTATTGTGACCGTGAAATGGCAATATGTTCTAAAATATTTTGTAAGTTTTTTGAATCTCGTAAGTTGTGAATATGAATATGAAGGATATTACAAAGGAACCTGTTAGTAATTGATCGCTGCTCAAGCACATCTGTAACCGACTTCATATAGAACAAAAGTATCGGAAGTTGATCACAGACGCATTATTACTCCAGATTGTTGTTTTATATGTAAGTGGTCCGGAAATCACTTGTAGCAAAATACAAGAATAGCTTTATATTAGAAATGTATATGGAAACGGAGATAATCTCATGAAAATAATTATAATATTTTCCACTTTGTTGTATATTGATAACTAAATGTTTTCTGTGTATATGTATTTTAAACACATTTAACGTCTGAGCCATATACAAGCAATAAGTTGTCTCGTTTAAAATAAATTTATAACCCATGCTCAAAACGATTTATTAGTGTCATTAATTCTAAAACACAAATATTCTATTACAAAACCAAATAATCGAAAGGCCCTGGTTATGGCTTAAGCTGAATCTAATAAACAATTTTATATTATGCAGGCACGCAGTGTTTACTGAGCCGTCAAACAAGATTCGACTGTGTATATTTACTTTATCTCTTTAATTTGCTTATTACACGACATACCATGATGATCTCAGGGTCCATCGTTCGTCAGCCATTTTAAAAAGATAACACTCGAACTAATTAAAGAAGGTTATCGCATTTGTTCCTCGGAATATTTTTATTGTCTATATCTACATAAAAGTAAGTGTTAGTAATAAGTCAGTAAAGTTATTTTAATAATAATTTAATAAATAAAGTTTAATTAACTTTTCGCGAACACTTTCATTAAGTTTTTTAGCTATACGTTTATGTTTATTCGGTTATGTTTGCTTCGTCACTGTTCCAAAAGTTCTTAGAAAGTATTCGTCTTATTTTCGTATATTAATTATATTTGTTCTTATATAACACCTGATATCAAGAAACATGACGCTAATTATCATAATATTGATATAACAATTTTGCTGCGTTTACAAATTCATATTCATTATTCAAACAATTTCATAATTATCTTTCAACATAATATTGTTATCACACGACTGTCGATACATTTCTGGATGTAATACATTTGCAATTAAGCAAGTGAAAAGTAATAAAATTAAAACGATTTCACTTTCTAATTTCATACTCTCATAGTTCTTCTTTGTAACATAGCTATTACTGATTGGTTTTGATCAGTATAGGTTGTAGCAAGATCAGAATGTAAGCTGGTACGAAATTGGTTCGTTTCGGTAAATATATACGTAGACATATATGTAATTAATAATTATGGTAAATTCATAAAAATCATAAAACTTACCTTCGTAAATTTACCTACCTACGTATTTACTACGTATTTACCTACGTCAATTTTATGTTTTTTATGGTTTTCAAGTAGCAAATTAAAATTATGAGCACACAATAACCTGACAGTGATACATGGACATCTGTGGCCAACTCCTCGTAGAACGCTACAACTCCACAAGGAGTCTCCCTTGAAATATTTACTACTTCTGTGGACTACTCTCTCGAATCGATTCTCAGCCAACGCTAGAATTGTTATGAAAGTCGTTATTTTTTAGCGAAGATGCTACGTTTCACCCTAGTCGAAGTATCTTATTAACCCGACCCTGATATATATGTTTTGCAACTTAGATAATGCAAGAAGGCTATTGGTTACTCTAGTTGCTGACACTAGGGAGGTTATATTATAATTAATAATTAGAGCAAAATTGCTACCTTATAGGTAAGCGTGATTAGGTTCCATTTTTATTAAGTTTGTAGTCATGTTTTTATAACATATGTATTTTATTTTTGGTATTGTATGTTAATTACTAAACCGGAATCACGAGTATTTCTTCATATTTTCAAATGAAACATGATTATTTATACATTTTTACTTTAAATAAATACAGTAAAAGTAAATTCTTTTACGTTTGTTCTTTAAATATGCTAATAATCGTTTCGGGAAAGGTCTATTATTCGTGACTAATGCTGATTAGAGGGAAAATTGTACAAGACAAGTGTTAGGTGAAAATAGTTACACGGAATACAATGACCTCATTGTCTAATTGTCTGAACTTTCCATCTGATAATAGGACAACTCTAAATACAGAGCTTTGCAATTAATTATCTGACTCCTTGATGAGTGTACTACCTACTAGGCACATATTTCATGTTTTAGGAACTGTTTAGACTTTCGTGGTGTTAAAAAAAACAAATCTAAAAATAGCAATATTTTGAATTAATGAAAGAGAGAAATAAACTTTATTTGTAACCTTTTTTAGTATTATTCAATTCTAATTTAAACTTAACTTTTAAACAAAATTTCATACTTTGAGGAGGGAACAAACGAAACCTATTTCTTCCAAATAACAAAGAATTTTCCAAATCGCTTATTAAATCGGATTATGCGGTAACTAACATTAAAAAAATATCACTTTTTTTAAAGAAAAAAAATAACTGAATAGAGTTTTTTTTTCTTAATGGGTTAAAAAATATAGCAAAATAGATACCTATATGTTATATACTGAATAAGAGTGATTTGGTGAAATTCCGTTTAAACTCTAAACAACAAAGGTATTTTTTTTTGTTAATTTTTAACGGATTTCGAATAAGTCAAAATTAGTTTAAAATTAAAAATCGACTTAATCTTGAGGATTACAAACTTTTATGTGGTACGAACTTGTTACCTTTGGCTTCTGCTGTACCGCTTTTACACATTTACACAGGAACTCAAATGTTTTTCTGATTAATTTAACACAAGGCACTCCCTGAAAGATCCTATATGTTTGAATGAAAGTCCTGTCTAAATCGGTTTAGTGGGTCACTGACAAGAAAAACAGATAAACAGTAGTTGTTAACTAATTCTGTGTAGCTTTGAAAAAAACTTAATAATTACGTAATTATTTTGATATTACAATTTTATTCCTTTTTATTGATTAAAGAACTAAAAAAGATTCTTTTGGATCCACAGTGACGAGTCATTTAAGCGTTGATAATGATAAAAGTAATCCAAATGATGAAGCGTAAAGTCAAATCTCTCGAAGCATTCCGCCCAAAAAGTCGACGATGCCGCGTTAAATGTATATTGTACCGATAATGTGAAATGTTTCGCTTATTACTATTCGGAATTAATTAACAACCTGTTGCCAGTGATATGAGATTCGACGCAAGCCGACGACCGAGAAAGTGGAGTGATTATAAAATTCGATCTTTCGATCGGCCATGGTTACCTTGATGTCCATAGCAGGTTCACATCAAATCTTACTCACTTTCGTGCGGCTAAAATTATCTGATCGTACGAAAAAGAAAAATATGCGTAATGCCCAAGAAAAGTGAATCACGGTTTGGCGAGATACCAATTTATATATGTGATTCAAAGGGTATATTTCTATAAATGCATCAACTGAAATTATTCTTTTTATTATATTATTATATCCACTTACTTCACTTTTTTCAAATTGACATTTATTAGGTATACAAGTCCAGAGAGATATAATTTTACCGACCGTTACTGCACAAAATATTCGTTTGAAGTAAAAATAATCTAAATTATCATACATTTTAAATTAATGTTTAGAGTTATGATATTAGTGATATACTTTACTTTTATCATCAATCCATCGATTTATAAAAAAAACAATGTACTTATCTATGATTAATTTACGCTCAATGAAACATATTTAATGATAAATATTTTATTTTAAAAAGTCCAGTATTTTATCATGTTAGCGCTCTTCATTTGTGTAAAGCTAGATATAACTAAGAATTAACCAATTATGCTATTTAGGGACCTACAGAAGGACGTTTTTGTAATTTAAATTTGGTTTACCCTTTGACGTCTTGTCACTTTTAAATGTGTCACACGTACGAATATCCCTGTTTTTCAACAATAGTGTGGTTCAAATCAAATGTGCTGAATCAGTATTGGTTACGTTCATTCTCAGTCCACAAGAAGAGCTCTCTTTGTCCTAAGAAATACCAACACATGCATGTAAGACCCCACAACGAGTTGGTTAAAAATCATTTGAGCAGCTGCAACAATTTAATAACAGATTGCTATCTCATTTGATACTTTTAATAACATAGTAATAATAGTAAAATGACAGCGCTTTCCTCTGACCTTACATGAAGTTTCTTACAGAAATGGTCAACAATAACCATATTTCAAGGTGGGAGATCTATAGTTCGAACGGACGACATAGGATTTCGGTAGTGTTTGTGATTGTACGTGGATGTCTATGGGCTATGACTACTTAACATCAGGTGGTTTGCATGCTCGTTTTGACGCTCTTCTCACATAAAAAAATAACATCAGATGGCTGCCCGCTGGTAACAATAACATAAGAAAAAAAATACATGTTACGACGTGTAAAGAGAAAATTAAACTATATTTTGTCAGAAATTTCGATGTGTTACGGAATATTTACTTTATTTATACGCATTTTTATCCTCAAGAACGTTACTTTCGTACTCCAATTCGTTTGTAACTCATAGACTGCCTGTGGCTAATAAAACACTACTTTGTTTATCTGTATGAACGTAGGTACCTCAACACGTCATTTTAGTTCATTGGTCTTGTAAGCAACGTTCAAATCATTCCCTTCCTGTTTGTCATTGCTCTGGGTTATTAGTCATGCGCCACATGTCTGACCACGATCGACGTATTTATTTTATATTTGACGTATGTTGTTGAAGCCGACTTATTGCCTTTTTGACGTAAAAACTAAAATGGCCTGTTAACGATGCATTTAATATTTATGCTTAATTTGACTGATAGATATTTCATAGAGGATGCTTAGTTGTCATAGGATGCTCGTTAAATCCAATATAGTATCAATTTCTAGTGTACATGTTTGTATAAATCCAATATAGTATCAATTTCTAGTGTACATGTTTGTATAAATCCAATATAGTATCAATTTCTAGTGTACATGTTTGTATAAATCCAATATAGTATCAATTTCTAGTGTACATGT
>DWON01007624.1:0-12753 GCA_018251015.1 Phocides pigmalion okeechobee
CTACTTCGCTTAATGAGGACGATCGAGACGAACTAAGTGAATACTTGCTTAATGACGTGATTTGTACCGTCACGGCGATTTGATTCTTGTTTACGTGATATAAATTCTGATCAGTAAACATTTATAATGCAGTTGAATTTACGATGAAAGGTTATTAATATATCGATATTATTCAATAACAATGTTATAAGTACCTGTACAAACAGGTTCACAATAATTCTAACTTGATTTAAGCAATTTTCTTAACTTACTTTTTTAAGGGTCCCGTAGCCCATAAGGACAAAGAGGAATCCTTAAACAATTAACAATTACTTGGTTGACTGGTCCCTCTGTCTGTCAAAACCTTGTTGTCAGAAATTTGTGCAAGGTATCAAGTTGAAATTGATATCAAATCACCTTGGGAGTTGTCAAAAAATCGAAATAGTTAATACAATCAAAAATGCAATTGTTTATGGCAATCAAATCCTATTAGACACTTACGGTTGACATGAGAATAATGAAATTTGAAGAAAAAGCAAAAATAAAAATAAAAAACCGTAAAACCGTTGTTTTGTTTGTTGTGTAGTTAAATTTTCGTTTTTTTTTTGTGTTTATATTTTGAATCATTATACGTATACTATAGTACGATATTTGCTGTATAAGCGTTTTTATCGAAATCACGGGAAAATATGAAAAGAGTTTTACATTTTATTTGCAATAACGTAATACTAAGATAAATGATAATACAGCAGTGCTCGCTCAGTGGTACGAATTTCGACCACCCACGCTTGAGGTCTAGTTTTGATACGATCTTGATCATACGCGTATTATGTATGAATTATAATATTGCTTACTTTAATGCTGAAATAAATCGTAAATTATCTTACATATCTAAGAGTTTTCTATTACATAGTCAAGTTACATAAGTCAGGGTTTTGTACCTATCGAAAATTTACACACTGTCATCGGATCCCAAACTACGCAGAGCCTGATCTACGGTGATGTAGCAACTGATAAATATACGTATATATTTCTAAATACATACTTACATTTTATACTCGGACACAAAACGAAATTATGTGCTCATCATACAAATATTTGACCTGGGTGCGAATAGAATTTACAACCTCCTCTTTGCAAGCGAGATCCCTAACCATTAGACCAATAAGCGATCTAGTTAGTATCCAATCTTACTTCTTTTTTAAGAGCCTTCAGTAGTCGATATATATTTTAAGAAGTTGTTTCTATTTATTTAAATGGCGTTACGATAATAATCATTTTAGAATGCAATACATTTCGAAACTGGCTGTGTTGTATTTTTTGCCATGGAAATTAGTATATTCAAATATTATAATGTCCCGTTATAAATAAGTAGACTTATCCCTTGCTTTTAAAGTTCATTACTGATCTTAGTATAATTCTTTTCCAGCCACCTCGCGGATACGGCGGACCGCCGTACGGCGCAGGAGCGCCCGGCGGGCCGCAGCAGCCTCCAGGGGCGTACGGCCCGCCGGGCGCGTACCCTCAGAGGTACCCACCGCCTCAGGGCCCCCCGGGCGCGCCCAACTCTAGACCGCCCTTCTCGCCGCATCCGGTAAGATGATACATTTTGTATTAACAAATGCCTCCCTATAATTCCCACTATACTTTAAAGAATTAATTTTCATGTGTAACCGTGCTGACTTGCAAATGAACAACACTGATTGTGAGGTAGATTGTACTCCAAAAATCCTTTTTGAAGGTTCCTAAATCAAACAGAAAACCCTTTCAATTTCGTTCAGTCATAAAAATAGTTTAGAGATGTCGTTTAATACACTTTTTTATTACTATTAAATCTTTAAATATTGTTTACTGAGTTATAATTGAATGTAGTGGTATGACCAAAATATATGGGGCGTTTAAGTTTATTCTTTAAATACAGTAATTCATATATGATCGGTCTGAACAAGTAACATTCACAATAGAATAAAATCTTCCGTTTAAAGAGAGTTAGTGCAGACTTCCCTCCGGGACAGCTACACACACGTTAAGGTTTTATTGTTGAATAAAAAATTAGAAACATGTATTTACTCAAGTTAGTGGACGATAATAAAGAAATCTTGATGAAAATCATTTTGGCTATTGCACAAATTGAATATTGCACGAAGTTATCTAGTTATTGAGCGGCGCATTAATATCACTATGAAACCATGGTTGCATCAGACGAGATCTGACATGCACTTATCTTTTTTATAGTGAGAGACTCTTGCGTAGTAGATCACAATGGACTGTAAAATTACGGAAAATTCGCTTTAAAATTATGGAGTATACGCTTATAGGAATATCCATCGAACTACGGTATGAGAGCTTGTTCTTTATATTCAGGGTCTTTGTTTCATTCTTTTAACTTGAGGATGTTACAAACTCTCTTTGGAAAATCTTACTTTGTGTTAATCAGAGTATCAGAGTATATTTGTGGTATCTTTAAATTAAATTTTAAAGGTGGGAAAACTATACTTTGACCGGGAAAGTACCACCGCCGTCCTCATAGTCCTCCGTAAAGTATTACGTGTGTTTCGGTTGGAGAAGTGCGGTTGCCGGCTACACTTTGGCTTTACAGGACGACCTTCTTAGTCCTCATGAGTAACTACGTACCTACGTTCGTTCGAGCTCAGATAGGATTTCGATCGTGTTTATGGTTGTATGTGAATGTCTATGGGCTGCGACTTCTTAACATCAGATGGTTTACATGCTCGTTTGCTACTCTTCTCACATAAAAAAAACTTACTGATACCAGTTGTTAAAAACGCTAGTTTTGTAAATGTAGTTCATATCGATATTTTTTAGTTCAAGTCCGTATTATCGGTACCTTTCCATATAATAGAATGGCAAGCATATAAGTTACCACTGTATACCCTAATCACGACAATACGTAAATTTTTAATTGGCATTTTGAAAGATAGAAAAAACGTGACGTGGAGTTTCTTTCGCGGGCTCTGTTAAAAAAAAGAAGCCTTAAAAGCCGAGGCATTTTTTTTGACATTCAAAAAGAGTTCTGAAAATAATACTTGGAATAAAAATATCTTGATTTTGAATAGTTCCGTAGATCTATGTATGTTTCACGGACAATTTATTCTACCACAAATAAAATCAAAGCTTCAGATAGAACACATCACAAATCTTTTGTAGCGGTTGTTTGGGTGTCATGACTTTGAATGTTTCAAAGCAAAAAGGTGCAGCTAGAGCGTAGTACGCATTGAATGCTCCCCAGAGCGTTGTTAGCGACAGCATAATTACTGTCAAAGTTTCTCATATGAGAATATTTGACCGTAGCGAGACTGGGGTTTGCCGAGACCACAGGACAGTGGATAGTAAATTAAATCAAGTAATGACTTGATGGTAGCTTGATTTGTAACGGAATTAAACGGACTAATTAACATGTAAGTATTGTATTATAGTTTTTGTAAATTATAAATGATAGACAAGTTAAGCAACGTCGAACGCGATCTGAAATGGGATGGGTGGGCGCTAGTGGTAAAACTTTCTAGTTTTGGAGGGAACGTTATGCTAATGTTCAAGTTATCAATCGATGACATTAGAAAAAAAATAGACTCTTGACTTGTCAATCTGCAACAGAGGGAACCGACACTAATCCGCATTTCAGCAATGTGTACGAGAACAACGTATTATGGTTTAGGTCTAGCTAGCAGTTTTGGTTAGAACTCCGTGACCAACAAGACATAAAACTCTACCTACTACGGTTCCCGTGCCATAACTACTTTTCCTTTGTAACAGTCGTACAGCACTGTTGCGTTCCATTTTAAAAGTGTGGTAAAAGTGGTTTTAAAGAACTTCTCTACTAGTCCCCACGCTTATGAGTACCAACACAACATATTTTGGATACAATTACTGTTCTATATAAAATGGGTTGTCTAAACAATATCCATGTGTGACAGTGAACAGTTAGCTTCGGATAGGTAGTAAGCTCAATTGCTATTTCCACAGAGTTCTGCCTCCCACAATATACTAAGTTACTTTTATCCTATTACCTTTATTGTCTTTCAAATCATTCTCCGTAGACTCGATCTTATAGAGTTCGAGGGAAACTAAACCTATTATTGTAGGTAGGTAGGTAGGTACAACGTCTCCAAAGTGTGTGGGAGTTACTTGAAAAGGCATTTGTTTCGCCCGTTTATAAATTCCTTTTGATAGAAATCTGACGGACGCACTCGTTAATCATCGCTCTCAATCTATTTATAGAATTAAGCCGTATTTTGTAAAATTTGTAGTTTCATAACTTATTTTTATGCGAAAGTTTAATTTTAATAGATTTAAGCTTCTATTGTTTCAGTATGTTCTCGTCAGATTTTCTTATCTGTGCTTTTTATAGACTAATTCGGAATAGGGAATAGTGTATTTTGAGTATGGCTTTTGGCATGCACATGGCCTATATAGCTGTTAACATGTATAATATATTTAAATATATCACCTCCGAATCAACGAGAAGCCATACATATACATAATATTTTTTTATTATTCGCAATTATATGTTACATATCTTACAGCAATATTATTCTACCACTTTGAAACACAAAGTACAGTAAAGTTTTCTTTCTAATTAATTTTGACTTGTTTGTTTAATTTTCTAGAAGTAAATCTGTTTCTAAAAGTATGGAATACGGTTATGTTTTATTCAAGTGCCTACTGGTAACTCGCGTATAATGTAAACGAATTCATTTTGCCTCGGTAACAGTGCAAGCTTTCTTCTATAAAGAACGCTCTGATAAAACACGAAAATAGTGAGGGAGAATACTCGTCTCTTTAATAGACGTCGCTCGGTGGAAAGTATGCTCTATCGTCGTCGTATTACACGATTCATATTCAAGTCCGAAACTAGAGAGCCTCGAACGTTTCTTAGAATCGTTGAGCCGGCGGCGCGGCGGCGCGTCGGAGCCTCATCCACTCACGTGAACATAAACGTTCTATCATACTTAGCGCTGCTTCGCGGCAACCGCGCTCTAAACTCCATAGGCATAAGTTCTAACTTGCTCTGAAGGCTCCTGTACGCTCGAATGACGTAAGCCGCTCTGCGCGCTCGCTGACGTAAGCTCGTTGTGCAACGGAGCCCGAGGTATGTATTGAAGCAGGGCTCTTGGAGCGAACTCATGTAGAAATCGCTGTTAAGAAACGATCCGACAAGACACAAGGTCGTTTTGAAACCAATGCTCTCGGCCAAATGTTTAAACGCGGTACATATGGACGCCCTAATGCCTTAGAATTACATGCGAATGGTATTTCTACTAGGTATGTATTTATCCAACGCTGTTGCAGTGTTATTTCGACGTCAAACGTTTGTCATTATAGTAACTACTGATTTACTGAAGGCTTTAATGTGTAGTCTTGTATTATCAGAAGCAATGATCGTGGATTGCACAAGTAAGCAACTCATCAGTACAATATAATCTTTCAGTTAAGTATAAAATTGTGGCATTAAAAATATGATTAGGTATCAAGCATTCTAAGAGCCGTGTCAGACTGGGCACATTTGGTCTCGCAATTAATCGCATGTAACCAAATAAAATGTATGACTAATCGTCGTATCCGTTATGCAGTGACTTTTTTCAGATTATCTCATCTGTTATTGTGGTTTGAACACTTATCTATTTAGTCCCAAAGTCATGTCATCTTCACGATCAGAGATAAAACGATAAAAGAAGTTTATTTGCAGTTTATATGTAATTTCAAGCACACTTCTCATTTGCAACAATTTTATTTCGGTTGCAAACTATCCTTATTTATTGAATTTAATCGAAATCGGACCACAAACATTATTGTAAAGGCATACTAATATAAAAATTTAACTACAAAAATTGACTTAATTAGCATAACAAAGTTCCTGACTGGCACTAAAATTTTGTTAGATTTGCGTGATGGAAGTATAACCATAAACAGATCTCGCTACTTTAAAACAAAAGGGCCACAAATCATAAATATTCAAAATCCTTTTTATTGCAAAAATTCAAATTTTGTCGGTCACATATTCGAATCAACCATTAAAAGCAGAATAAAAATGTCTTTCTAACAGTGTATAACACCTATTTATCAGTTTTAAAATTACAGAGCAATTATACAAAAATAGATTTTGAATACTTTAAATGGCTCTCCTGTAAAATTAGGTCTATTTGCGTTGTGGCCCTTTTGTTTGATATGATTTTAAATTAATATCGTCGCAAATTTTATACATTTTAATTGGTACTCACGATTAACGAACTAATTATCGATATTTCGAACTAGAGCCATGGGCGGTGGCCACGGCTAAGTTGCTATAGCGGGTTAATGTTATTAACAGTGGTACATTAATCTATCTATCGTACATCTAGTTCGTTTTTCCATTTTGCGTTCCATACTACGACACACAATGTGTATATCAATAAGTTGCAAAGATCACTTAACTGCAAGTTTCATGAATCCTCGTTTATTATTGTTGTATCTTCTAATATGAAAAATATAAAAAATAAAAATCACATATTCAAGAACAAAAATATTGAATTTCATAGCCGAAGAACTTTAATAAAAGTCCCTTGCCGACCGAGATATTTCTCTCGCAGATCGCTTTTATGTATTCAAAACCATCCTTCATAAATTAGTAACAGGTGAATACACATTATTTCTTAACATATTATTCATAAGAAACGTTTAACGGGTTATGAAAATATAAGTTTAGTTATTAGATATTTTTGAAAACTAGGTACGAGTACACTAAAGTTGCTTCAAATTGCGCTTTTGGGTAATGAATAGTGTTTTGAAATATTATAAGATATATATATGTATATTATCAAATGGAGTGCCCAGGCTTATACTAGATTTTCATCAATCCATGGTGTCCAACTGCTGGGCACAATATTTACATACACTTAATGAACGTCAAGGGTACAATGTAAAATTAGTACATCGGCTTGGAGCGCCCTGTTGGCTAAGGTTGATCGGGAGAAAAAAGCCGGCGGAAAAAAACTCCCGAGAACTTTTGCTTAGACAGACATTCTCACAGGTTTTCTCACAATGCTTTCCTTTATCGGTACAGCAAGTAATAACTAATGTGTAATACGCATAAATTTGATAACTCTCAGCCAGGGACTTGAACTCCAAAATCATCGAATGGCTTTGGTACCGGATTTTCCCATAATATTAGAGATACCTATTAGGTTAATACCTAAAAGGTATCTCTAATAAATCTAATGATTTCGCGAATACCAGATTTATCGCGAAGGAAAAGTTTCATGGAAGTTTAATATCTTAAAATACTTTTAAAGGAAATATTGTTACAGGGATTGATTTAATTCCCTTGTTGGGAACATTCCTATGCTGTCTGGGGCTGGGTATCGAAGTTGGTCTACTTTGCGGTGTCGGCATTGATGTACTGCTGCTGTTGTACTACAACTCCCGGCCATCTCTTGATATGAGGCTTGTAGATGTAAGTATATTTTTTTGTAAGTATATTATATTTTTCGTATTTTATATTCGGAGTGTCTTTATCGCAGAAATTTCTTTATTATATTCTTTGTAATAGACATTCCTAAGATACGAATTCTGAAGGCGTACTTTAGTAATTAGGTAAATAAGCTGTAGTGACTTATAAACTCCGTTCTGACTTTCTTTTACTTTCGTTGGCTAGTTTCTATGACGGTAAAAAATAAGGCATTGTCATTATAAACACATTACTGTCCCACTGATGGGGACGGGTCTCCTCATAGAATTAAAAGGGTTAGAGCATGCTCTACCACGATGGACAAGTATGATTTGGGGCAAGGTAAACTTTACTTACCTTTATGAACTTTATGGAGCACTCTCAGACATGTACATTTTCTCGCGATGTTTTCCTTCACTGTTAAAGCAAATTAGAAGTAATTTCTTATTACGTATCTCTATAGTTTGAAAAATCGAAGGTTCATGCCGATTGAGACGCCGAAATCATTCCACTGGACTACGAGTATATTAATTCGCATGTTGCTAAAAGTAGAGTACATTTGTAAATAAACTGAGTAATAATAAAAATATAAGCCATTCAATAATAATAGGAGGTAAGCACAGGATGAATGAATCGGTATAAAATTTTATATCTTTCGCAATAACAGTCTCATCGGTTTCCATTCGTAAAAATATTTCAACTTCACCTACAACTGTGAGTCGTAAATATATCTTGGATTCGTAGAGGGCAAGCAAAATTCAATACACGTAGCTATTGGAGTTTTATCTAAACTTTGTTCGGTTTCACTTGATTTCTTTTAGTTTTACAAAGCATATGTGGATATAAACATTTTGTACATTTTAAAATTATTATTGGTAACAATAATGAAAATCTTAAAACTAATTATAATAAAAGCCTTACCTAAACAATCGAAAGGGATGCCGGTGCCCATGTGGCATGAATCCAAGAATGTTAGCTGTATTCCCGCGTGAATAGCATTCGCAATACTCTGCGCAAGATATGTACCAGCCCTCTAGTCATTGGCAGCGTCGATCAAACATGGGACTAATTGTGTAACAAAACATTTGGCATTCGGCATTGTTTAGGTTAGGCTTTTATTATAATTTCTTTTAAGATTTCCATTATTGCAATTAAAATGTTGCATATTATTCAACGAATCATGTTACATTTTTTCTAAATATGAAGAAGATCCAATGTAAAAGCTACAGATGGTAATAAATAAATAAATAAAAGTGAAGAAAGTTAAATGATGTCTTTTTGGCATAAATTATACATTAAGATTGATAGTTAAGTAAAGAATTTATAATACAGAAAAACCACTGATTAAATGTAGGGTACAGTAAACAAAACATTATTTTTAGTTACTTTATTATTTTATTTTAAATTTAATTTATTCTTGTTTATTTTTATTATTGTTTCATTATAAGATCCATATTTATTTTACGTGTTTGTTTGGTAAAATATTTTCACAATGAATATTACACATTAAAAAGGAGATATGACAAGAAATATTTACAATTAAAATTAGCCATCCAAGACTCCTGTTTGTGGCATACTGCCCGGAACGCTGGCAGCGTCAATTTGTATAGTTTTTACCTCTTTGCAAGTTACATTTGTTCATATTTCATTATGTTATATAAGGGGTACTCGTGATTAAGGCTTCTTATTTGCCGAACCAGTTGCATGGCTCGTGGTCATGGCGAATTACGCAAATTACAATTAAAAAGCGTTAATCGTGTGTACCCGTTATATAACACAATGTACAAGTTCCTCGATAATATTTGTTTAAAATTGTACATGTTTCACTAAGATGTATTTTGTTTTACATCTTACCCTCATTAATCTTTTACAGCACGACCAACTACCCCCACATTACGCTATCCACCCTATCGGTGGTCTACACTTCGCGTCTGCCGAACGAGTGCGTTCAAAGCTGACGTCACTGAAAGATCCAAAGAACAAATCGAATTCCGTAGCGCTAGAAACTCTGACGATAGTTGGTGACGATCAAATACATGGGTCTAACGTAGCGAATGGGTCCGTAGCTAATGGGTCAGTGGCAACGCGCTCGTCTGCGAACATTTTGGTGGTGTACTGTGACGCGTTGCTTCGTCTGGACTACACTTTCCTGCAGGTTCGTCATACCGTTGTACCCATTGCTATTGTACTTATCCGGTGGTAAAATAGTATAACCGAAGAGTTTTGAACTATACTTCTCCTACCTTTAAAACGATTAGGACGACGGTCCTCGTTGATAGGACTTTAGACTATTAGTGAAGTAATTTAGCTTTTTTGGTCGCCTCACGTGTAAGCTCAAGGTGGGAGAAGTATAGTTCCACCAGGAAGCCGCCTACATTTTGAAGCGAGGCGACCACCTTAGTCTTCTCACATAAAAAAAAAAACTCTTTGTTAGTACTTTAGACTATTAGTGAAGTATTTATTTATGCTTTTTAGTGGCCTCACGTGTAAGCGTAGCCAGCAATCACTTTTCCTCAAGTGGAACAAAAAGTTGCTCCATGGCGGATTATGACCATGGTACCTTGTTGATAATGCTTTAGACTATTAATGGTATAATTAGTGGAGTAATTTTGCTTTTTAGTAGCCTCACCTGTAAGCGTAGCCGGCATCACTTCTCTCCAACTGAAACAAAAATGTTGCTTCATAGCGGATTATGACGTTGGGTACCTCGTTGAAAGTTCTTTAGATTTAGAGTTAGATTAATGGAGTAATTTTGTTTTCTTAGCCGCCTCACATGTAAATGTAGCCGGCAATCACTTCTCTCTAACTGAAACAAAAAAGGTGCTTCATGGCGGATTATGACGGTGGTAACTCCTAGATAGTACTTTAAACTATTAGTAGAGTAATGTTGCTTTTCAGAGTATAAAAATGATAGTGAGCGAGTGGTCCCGCGACGGTACCGTGGTGTGGTGCGACGCGAGCCCCGCCGTCAAGGAGCAGCTCAACAGCGTCATACACGAACCTCTCTACTGCGATAAGGAACAACTGGCTGCTTTCCTCTTAGGTGAGCTACTGTTTCTAATTATACTGTTATTAAGAATGTTTTATTTCAGACAAATACAGTCTTTATGTCGTTAGTAACAATTTTCTTGGAAACTAGGCAAATGCCAACATAATGCTAATGTAGTGTTCCTGAAGTAGTCAAATTTCGACTGTAATTCTTTATTTGTTATTATTAAATAGTAATTTAATAATTAAAAATTAAATAATATTTTTATTATTATTTAAAAATAACAATAAAATAAACGCTTCTTTTACCGCATCCACAATTAAAAAGGGAGGTTTACATACAAACATAGAAACTTCAAAACCGGAAATTCTTTCAGACAAATTGAAATTTATAATTCTTTAGCGACATTCTCTAGCTCTGTTCGCCTTTTTTGGCAAGTGCTATTAAGGTTAATATTAATAATATGATTTTAGTATTAGTGATATGTCACTATACGTTTGTTTATGTGATCGAATCAACACATTATAAGTACTTCATTGAATTCCAGGAATTCAACACTTTCCCTGCGCTTACAATACTGCTGTGTAATTCTGGACGAGACGCGCTTGCGGCTCTTATACACCTGTTGTACGGACAAATTTGTATGGATTACGGGCGAACAAAAGTGCTGTGTTTACGTCGGCGCAACAAGACTGGGGCAGACTTTACGTCTGTGTATTCGTAGATGATATACAGATGCTAAAATATACAATATTTCAGTAATTTGTCGGCGTATCTTCAGTCTAACCAAATAAACTCCAGTTCAGGACTGCCTCCCGCAATACTGACCCGATCATATACATATATCCGCGCTGCAGTTAAAATATCAAAACATTTGAAAATTATAGCGCGTCTCTTGAGGTACCATTTAGACTTTATTCCATCAACTTAAAAAAATATTACAATTAAAAATCTGAAGTTTTCGCGATCCTTTGTAAGAAAAACTTCTTAATGTACTACCACGAAGCAAAATGCTAAGGGGAAATTGATGTTGCATGCGGTTTTAATGCGGGTAATACCGCACAGCTAGTCCATTTAATAATATTTATTAATGAATATACTAATGATTACTCAAAGGAGACATCGTCAAAACTAATGTACCATTATAACTTGTGTATTCAAACTTTTACGTCAGTACCCTCGACATATCCGTTACCTATTTTCCTCTTGGCATCAAGGTTTATTACGATTCTTTCTAGTATTTTCCTGCAATTATAATATAAATAATTATTCAATGTCATCTTAAAGAGAAAGACAAGGACAGACGAATGATTTAATCATTGTTTTGTAACACAATGGCGGTGTAATGCAAACCGTAATCAAAATAAATGGCGTAACAACAATAAACCTTCTGTACGTACAGAAAAAGCTAAAGACGGTAGAGCCGTTAGAGCTCGCCCGGGGCGGCACCACCGCCACCCTTATACCTCGCCGTAAAGCGACATGTTCTTCATTTATTGTGTTTCGGTTGGGGAGGTGTGGTTGCCGGATACACATTATAGTGGCCACTTAACTTCAAAAAATCTTGTTTTTTTATGATTTTTATTTTATGATTTTGGTACCTCATGTTAATACTCCTAATAATCGTTATTTACGTAAAAAATCCTTTACATCAATATACCCATTTCCATGATTAGTTTTTTATAGAAAAGCATATTAATAAAAAATACTCGAAATTTTTGTTTTTGCATCGCGTTAATAAGCGTACGGAAGTAAAAAAAAAGATATTTTTATAATCTTTTAACGGTGTTTTTTTCAAATACATTGTATATGTATATAATGCATATAAATAAAATTCAAATACTTCTTAATCATTTCGAAGTGGTTACTTCTAGTTATCTACAAAAATCTAAAATCAAATTGATTGAACAAATATTGTAGACAGACTTCTTTAATCATAGTAAATATTATATTAGTTTCACGAGATATTCTCAGAGTATATCGATGTACGAACCATACACCTTAAAAGTTTAATGAAGTTTTGACTGCAAACAACTGAATCAGTAACTACGACTAGAAATCGGCACTAATTATTAATAGACCTCGCAACAAAGAGCTCCGCAGTTCCGCGCGTCAGATAGTTCCTCTGAAGTCTCATTAGGATTTACTTTTCGCTATTATGTCAACTTTTCCTATTCACGCTTTATACATTCCTTTTGAAATTGTAATCTTGTCAGATTGTACAGTACTTGATGAACAAGAAAAGCAGAGTATATATATGTCGGAGTCAGGTGGCCGATAAGTATGGGCATCTTCATCTTCAGACATTATTTGTAGGCAAAATGTGGGTATACGGGCAATT
>DWON01007625.1:0-12753 GCA_018251015.1 Phocides pigmalion okeechobee
CCACACCTCCCCAACCGAAACACAATACATGAAGAACATGTTGCTTTACGGCGGGTTATGAGAGTGGCGGTGGTACCACCCTGGGCGAGCTTTAACGGCTCTACCACCTTTAAAAATATTATTTGCACAGTGATTTAAAAGAACGAATTAGATTCCTTTTTTAAGACAAAAAGCTTGCTAAAAAGGAGTGATTCTTAAGTTCAAAAAAGCAGTTGAATAACACACAGTCGAAGAAAGTTGAGAAAAGGAAACGCAATATTTAATTCTAAAACATTTCGTCTTCTTTTTCTAACTGTATTTCGAAATTCTATATTTCGAAGATATCTTCAAATAAGCCCGTTTAAATAAGGTAGTAGGATGTATGAATTAGATATAGTATTTTATTAAAAGTATTTTATGGCAAGAGGAAAGACCAGTTACTGCGCATGTATAAAACGGTACCTACCCGTCGGCGGTGAAGACGAGTATAGTGGGGTAGGAGTGCGCGGTGTAGTGCCAGGGCAGGTCGTGGCGCAGCGCGTCGAGGCGCGCGGGCCGCGCGGGCGCGCCGCACGCCGCCAGCAGCCGCGCCGCGTCCAGCAACGCCCGCGCCGCGTGCGCCCCGCACTCGCCTCGGCACAGCGCCACTAGCGTCACCTGCACGCACATCGCACGTGCTCACTTTACAAGAACCATCGTTCGACCGGGGCTTGCCGTAAAGCAACGTTTGTTTTCCCATTGAAGTGCAAGTGCCGGCTAAACCTAGATGCGAGGGACCATCTCACTCCTGTTTGAAATTGTATGTGGATGTCCATAAACTGCAGCGCCTACACATATCGTGTTTTTTATGTGAGAAGAGTAACAAACGAGCATGCAAACCACCTGATATTAAGTAGTCACAGCCCATGGACAACCACAAACACGACTAAAATCCTATCTGAGCTCGAACGTAGATACGTTATTACTCGTGAGGAATAAGGTGGTTACCTCGCTTTAAAGTGTAGCCGACAACCGCACTTATCCAACCGAAATACAAGTGCTTTACGGCGGATTATGAGGGCGACGGTGGTACTTCCCCGGTGGAACTATAGTTCTCCCACCTTTAATGCATGTATGATCTGCATGCCCGTTTACTACTTTACCCACATAAAAAAATCACGTGACGATTAGATAATTGGCCGATGTTATCATTCCGTATGCAGCTGATGCGATTCCCGCACACACTACACACATTATTTATAGTATGATAAGATCAATTATTTAAAACTTTTTTATTTCTGTCTATAAAAACCTGTACATTAAAACTGACTAACATCTTTTCAAATTCCCATTCACGTGCACTTTATCTTTTTATATAAATAACGAAATTCACAATGTAGGCACTCAAACCAACTCCAAGCTACAGAAATCTATAGAATGGGCTATATTAGACATATCTGTTTGCAATCGTGTCCCAATATCCAGAATATATACAGAAATCCGAAGAATTTAACTGTTGTAGTCAAGTTTTTAGTATAGAGAAAATAGAACTAAAGAGACCACAATTGCCATTGACGTTAAGTAGTATTTGAGCACAGAATGTTGACAATCGTCTATATAAACGTAGGGAACAAGCACAGTAGAACGACAGAACATATTCTGGTCTTCATTCAGCATGTTTATAGCAATATTAATGTCGATATTTCGTCAAATAATAGAATTATGTTTATAAAAAATGTACACATTACCTTTTACTTTATCTTTTTGAATCTCTCAAATAAGATATTCTAACAAGAATTAAGGAAGAATTAGAATATAGAATAAGAGGTATAGATAGACATGTGTATAATGGTAATAAACATAAACAGTGATGATTTAGTACTTACCATTCCAGGACTCCTGACAACCTTTCTAAAAGTACGTGTAGTTAAGTCTATAATTTGCAGTTCATTTCCATTCATTTCCTGACCAGTTCTATTGTCGGATTCATAGTAATGAGTGTAAGAGGCGTTTTCTACATGGGTGCGTAATGATCTTTTCAAGTCACCCATAGTATAGTTGTATATGAATTCTCTCACTGATTTGGCGTTATATTCCTCTGAGAGAACATATTGAGTTTCTTGCTGAAAGTATAAGAAAAGAACTTTATGCATTATATACAAAGAATTAAAATATTGATCTCATATAATTACATATATTAAATTTATTGGTGATAGATTTATAATTCGAGCGGTTAGCTACTAGGTGAAACAACTAGTTTTGATGGGAGAATCACTGTTATCATTTTTAAATGGCAACTGTGATTTATTAAATGGCAGCATCCTGAGGATGAGTCTTCAGGATTAACGGCGAACGAAATAATTGCATTATAATTATAATCATATTGATATACATGATTATGATATGATTATCATAATTATAATCATAATGCAATTATTTTGTTCGCCTAATAAACGATTCTGCTAAAACAGCAGAAATTATTATAACTATGAATACATTACAATGACACTTAATTCATAGTATGAGTTTTTTTTGTTTTTGGAATAAATTGGTACAATAAAATAAATTGTATCAAATTGAGTGTATACTGTGAACAGTGAGAGTTCTTGTGTCATTAATAAGAATGTAGGAACTAATATGTCTAATCCGTTACACTTATTGGCAAATACTGTATACTGTTGCCAGTGTTGATATTAAATTGAGAAAGAAGTCTTTCGAGAATTGAAATGTATTTTATATTAATATACATCTTTTTTAATAAAATGAAGGAGCAAACAGTTAGATAGACAATTTCCATTCTTAAGGACTCTATATAGATCTATTTTAAGTGTATTCAAGCTAAATTTATGTGTGGCAGTGGTATCTCTCATAAATTTAGTACAAATTGACTTTTAAACTATTCTGTAATATTATTAGCAATAAATCTAATGGTTTTTGTCAAGTTCATAAAAACAAATTCAATCATTGATTATACAATATTATTCAACAAGCAACCTTACCTTACTGTCTAATATCACAACAGCTGTCCTATCCTTCTTATTGGCTATATCAATGCCAAGAGCTTCAGCAAAGTGATAATTCCGAGTACTGTCCACCGCAAGCATATATAGAGTCGTGTTTGTCTCACAGGCCAGTCCGAACACAGGGGCGCTGTGGCCCTGCACCCTTGAGGGCACCACGGGCGGCTCCAACTCGCTAGCGAACTGTAACACTTTGCAGGAGTGTTCCACGGCATCTTTCAGTAAGTTCTCTGGCGATAATGGATCATCTTCCAGAGGAAGCATTGTGGTCTCGATACTGCAACGAAATTATATATTTTTTACCAACTACAAAAATGAGGTTCTCAATTTTCTTGGAATATACAGTTTGTTTGAGTGTTGTGTTATCGTAAGCCACTTTTTACTATTGTAACTATATTTCATATTTTACAAAATATACAATAGTAATAATATGTCTATCTGTTGTGGAATGAGGAACACATATATCTATATGTACACAGAAGTGTTTCCATTTTGAAAAAAAATTCTTATAGCTTTTCACGTATGCCATGTATAAACCTTTGTAAACAGGCTGCCAAGTATGTTACAGATTACGCACGATAGTGGATTCCACAGGCAGGGTAAGATCCAAAAAAATCCGAAAACTACACAACATATCTTACCGAAATAAATATTGTTTCGGTGTTTTTCAGAGTCTATTACCACATTAAAAATCTAAATATTTCTTTGTCTTTTTTGAAACCTATCCCCCTACAAAATCCCACCACCATTACTACTCAACATAGATCGTGTTCAAAAAGGCATCATCATAGATACCATTACATTTCTTAATTCTCTCAATAAAGTTATGTTATGACCACAGTGCATCATAATGAACAAATCCAGGTCAGTGAAGATATTTTTATGATGATAATATTGATAACACATACTTTTCCAATTCATATTCTATGTCACTATTCAGTTTTTGTTCGAACGTTTGACACTGATCATAGTATGAATAAAAACTTTTCTCTGCTGGCAAGGTCTGAGATTTACATTCCTGTAGTAATGATAAAGAAGACCATAATACAGAATCATCGCTGCTTTCCATAGCTTTTGAAAATAGACCTTGTTTCAATAAGATATCAAATAGTCCAGTTTTCTGACTCTTCTGAGTAGCATTGATCCATGGATATTTATTATTATGAGATATAACTGATTTTGTATAGTGCGGTATGACCTTTTTTACAGGATTCTTGAATTTGAATTCTTTGCAAATTTTAGAATGGTCTTTCTGTTGATAAATAAGTCTTTGTACTCGTTGTAGTTTTATCAGTTCAAGTACCCATGGATCAGTTTTATTTTTACAACTGTAATACTCCATTGCTATCTCTCGCATCTGAAAACATTAATGAAAAAATGTAAATAATATTCTGTTGATTATTATTTGGTAACCAAAATGCTATAATTTTACAAAATAATAAAAATAATCAAGTAAATGTGAAATCTACACATATGTAAAATAATATGGTCAATAATATTATCGCCGATATGTTTCTTACCAATGCATATGATGGTAGTTGTTCATATAATGGATTAAGGGGAGTAAATAATATCAATATTGGATTTCCATCCGCAAACTTGTCAAAACTATAAGATTTTCTCCAGAGGGGGATGATTCGTGCCACAGGCTGGGTGAAATTTTCCAAAACCCAATGCATTAACGACGACACATTCCACGGGTGTAATTCACCATCCACCTTGTATTCCTGAAAAATGTACAAATACACTTTTAATATTCATATACTATGTAATTATGGCAATTAAATACATAGTTTAAAGCAACTTTGGTAAGGAAGATGTCCCATTAGGCATTTAACTAGGATGAAAGGAGAGCTTTTTATTCTTTTTTTTAGATAAGATTGTGCAAATTTTGGTTTTAACATTAAAAATGCGGTGAATTGTGCTCCACCTATAATATTCATAAGATCTTTCCATGGCTGGTAACTATAATTGATCATAATAAAAGAAAATTACCACACTACCTTTGTCTCATTCCACATCATGAACCGGACACTTGGCAGATTATTAACACCAAGATCTAAAGCCAGGTGGGGAGAAGTGACCACAGCGAAACATATCTCACCAATAGTATCATATTCTAGAGATTCCAAAGCCACTTTGTACCATATATTGTAGTATTTAGATGTCTCGGTAAGTGGTGTGTAGCCCACTGCAACGGCCTGTAATAATATAAATTCATGAGATATTACCTTCAATTTACTTTGTTACACTTTGGCTATATTTTTTATGTAAAGTAAGTATATCACAATTATAAACAAATATCATGATTAATATTAATGCACAAATATTTAAAAGACACTAACATCATATATCGACAATAAGCTGACAAGGTCCTCAGTAGATGATATCCTCTTTAATGGCTTCATTATTAATTCTAAAAAATTTACTATGCTTTCTGCATTTCTAGGGCCTGAAATGTGTAAATATAATATATCTTTAATTTTATATAATAGGTCTAATTGAACTTTATTCTATGAATATATATAATATCCATTTTAAGGTCATTTTTACAAGTTGAAGAACAGTCTGCAGTTTGGATACCACCAGTGTTTTAAAAGAACCAATCATATTGAAATAAAACGAAACTAGTAAAGGCTTTTGAAGTGAGATTGCCACCCATGGGTAAATAACTACGTAACTTCAATATGTAGAATGTTGGCAGCATACCTTGTGCTAAAAGCTATCTCGTAATGAAAAATAAATACATACTGGGAACTACTCTCTAGGGATACCAGTCTCAAGACATGTATGGCACAGAGTATACCAGACATTCTGTGACAACTACAGTCAATGGATACCTATCATCGAGTCCAGATAAGGCAAAATAATAAGTTCATAACTGATGCATTGTTATAAATTGGTCCACAATGACTTCAATTAGCTTACGTACCTAAATGCAATGACTTACAATTAAAAAAAAACACAATAGCATTATGTTAAAGCATAAATATGTGTGGTTGTATACAACAACACTCATACAATGAAGAGTAATGTTTTAATATTCTTATTTCTCAAATATTACCTTTATACAGTACACCATTGAATCCAACAGAATAGGAAATAAGTACTGGCCATGAAAATATGTTAGTGTGGTGTTTTCTACATTCACTACCTGGAGTCCAACAGTTGATGGCAACAAAATTTACCTGAAATTATTACATTTAAGATTTCAAATGTATTTTGGTTTCAAAATTTAACAAAACACATAACAGAATATATAGAAGCATGCATTTGATCAGCAAATATATTTGATTAGTATCCAGAATTTAGTGAGGAATGTACCCGATCTTTTAGTATATTAGCAGCCTTCTCAAATTCTCCTCTCACATATTGAGATTCAGCATCCCAAGGTGCATAGAACATAACAAATGACACTTCATTGAGGTATATTGCAGCAAAAGCATTGCTAAGTTCACCTTGGTACCAGTCCGTTACAACAGAATCAGGACTGAAGAATCTTACTGCATGACCCACTTTACTTGTTTTTGGAGGGCTGAAAATAGACATATCAAATTTTTTATCTTTTTCTATAAGAATATTAACCAATTTAGCTGTAATGTGATTTTAGCACATTGATTGTATTGCTCATATTTATATTCAGTGTAGTGGGAGGAGGCTAAAAACTAGAGCTGTTTTCTCTAGACTACAGATGTGCTGGGGATTCATGTAAATGTCTTGTTTTTCAGCATTAACTAAAACACAGCTATTGTGTCCACCTGCAATCATGTAGCATCGATGTAATCACATTACTTATGTTTACCCTTACGTCATACAGACTTGTATGTACACAGGTGTGTACAAACAGTATACATATTAAGCAAAGTAAAACACGGGTATCATGTTTCTGGCAGTGAAAGTCTTAAGTATTCACTGCAGCACATAGACTACAGATTAAAACAATAGCTGGCAAGTGTCCCTCTCCAACAGCCCAAGAATTTCTTTATGGCAGACTGTGAGGAGGGCAGTTGTACCTCCTCGGTTGAACTATTGTTTTACCATTTGACAAACTGGAGCTACATAAAGCCATCAAGAAACTTGAATTAGTTTCAGATAATTCTGTTATGATTAAATGTCAGTTTAACAAAAAAAAAGACAAACGTCCAATACCACTTACAAATTTTGGATAGCTCCATATACTGTCAGTGCCAAGCCAAAGCAAATCACGATCATCGAGTTTAACATGACAGTAATTATTATATCCATAATATTAAATGAGTTGCCCACTTGTGCATTCTTTGACGAGCCTTGCGCATTGCTACGCACACTCGATTTTCCTTTTACTGACGTGACCTGTGAAATTTCTTCAGTGTCCACCGTTGGAAACATTACACGTCATTCGTAAACAAAAGTGCTAAATAAAAATTATCTCGTGTTGCATGTTATAATCAAAACATTTAAAGTACTCTAAGACGCCTTATCAGTAACATTGTGAGTCGAAGTAATTGGAAAATTATGTCAGAATTAGCATAACAATATTCTTAAAAATCGAATTCGCCTGATGATTTTACATTTTTTTATCACTTTTGTCGTTTTAATATTAACAAAATTAAAATTATATGGTCATGTCATTTTGTCAATGTCAAGTTGACGTCAGTTATTGTCAAATAGGGATTAATCAGGAAACCGATTCTTTATTTCAGCCCATATTTTTTACTCTAGCCAAATACATATAAATATCCATATTTTCATTCGACACTCTTTATTAATATTAGTACTTTACATGAGTATCGATTCAATTAATTAAAACTCAAAACTGCAATGAGTCCTAATCAACCAAAACTAAAATTTTATTATAAAAGACAAAGGGAGTGTTCTAAAAAATAATGGAACATTTATGGCGACAATTGCTCTCTACGCACGCACATTATTTGCTTTCTCTTTTCTTCGATGGACAGATAGGCTGGCTCCCCCATTGTAGGAATAATATATTTATATTCATGGCTTTTTTATATTTTAGTAGAGTAAGTTTTGTACTTATGTATAACTATAATTTGCTCCTAAAATAAAAATAATTAAGAGTACTTTTCATTATTTCATAAACATAAATATATGATTTGAAATAAAAAGAAAGAAACTTGTAAACATACAATAATTGTTATCGATATTGAGACTATTATTGACATATTCTGTATTTAGACGTTCAATTCAAGTTTACCTTTAACAGAAAGGTAAAACATATTTTTACTTTAGACAATTTTAATTAAAATACGTGTAGGAGAGATCTAGGGAATCCATCAAATTTATCGATTTGAAAACGCAGTTAATTAGAATTGAAGTGGAAATAGCCATTTCACAAGTCAAGGAAAATGTTTTTATTTCTTAATGTGGGCAATAGTTTTGTATAAGCTATTAAGCACACTTTATCTTTGAAACCACAAAGAAACGAGTAGGGGTTTCTGGTATTTGTATATCTTGTCTGTGCTGCTATTGTGACTCTGTGACTTCTATTGAGGATTTGAGGAGTCTGTGTGTGTTGATTCACCTTGTTTTGGACTGGATGAGGAAGTTGTGTCATAATTTGCGTTTCAAGTTATAATGGCTGATTCGTAAAATAACAAAATTTGAACAAAAGAACCAGGCAATCTCGCATAACGGCTGTTGATTTAAACAAAACTAGTAATATCACTGATGTGCAATAATATATTAATAGTGCTTCAATTAAATAATTAGGACGGTTTAACGTCGTGTCAAAAATATGGAATCTCCAAGGCAGTTAGATTCTGATACAATTGAGTATTGGAAAAAACAAGCTAAACATTACGAGCAGAAGTAAGTAATACGTTTTATGTGTAATATTTTTTGTACGATTAAATATATTGTAATAAAACATTTGATGGTTATAGGGCTAATGACATACAACAAGAATTAGATGAGTACACTGAGAATTCAGCACAACTTGAAAAAGAGTTAGAGGCTTCACTGTTGCAAGTTGAGAAACAAAATAGAGATTTAGAACATCAAAATCTGCGTTTAAAAAATGAAATTGATATGCTCAGGGTAAGTGTCCGTTATCTTTACTCATTTCCATGTCTACACTTTAAGGATCTACAATCTTTGTGTTTATGAATTATTTTATAAACATGCTTCAATATGTGTGAAAACCAAAATATATATTAGAGTAAGTGGGTTACAGTAAATGTAATGAGCACAATTTCTTCAAAAACTGAATAATATTACATTTCTAACTATTTCTTATAGGCTAAGGTCACACATCAAAAATATTATTGCTTACTATAAATTTTGTAGCCTATTCAGTTATTAATGAAACTTTACAGAGTAAATTAGAAAGGAGTCAGCATGAAACAAATGCATTAGAAAATGAACTACAAGCATTGAAGATTGATAAAGAGAAACAAGCAGTTTATATTAGAGAAATTGAGCAGAAAAATGATGATCTGGAGAGAGGGCAGAGGTAATCAATATTATATAATTAATAAATTAGTGGAACATAAAACATTTTTGTATCATGATTACATTTAAGATTTTTTTTTTTTTTTGGTACGGTAGCATTTCATACATACAGCAACATAGGAATCTCATCCTTTATTGTGAATAAATAGAACAGTAGTGACTCAAAATTCTCTCCATGATAACCAAGAGTTTGACACAAAGAAAGGAGTAATTATTGGCTTAACTAATTAGCGATTGAGCCTAAATGGACGTAAACAAAACTACTCTCTTGGTCTCATTGAAACTACTTGCTATGATTCTTGATCATATTTATAAAGTTATTACCAATTTTTGAAGAAAGCTAAACACCTGTACAATCGTGCATTGTAAGTAGAAATCTGTGTGGATTATGGGGGATTAAAAGTGCTGTGTTTAAGTCGGCGATACAAGATTGGGGGGTAGACATTAAGGCTGTGTCTTTGTAGATGATACACAGATGGAAAAAAATACAATAATACAGTGAATTGTCGGCGCATCTTCAGTCTAGAGAAATAAGCTCCAGTTTAGTGCCACCCACCACCCCTATATAAAATATAAACATTTCAGTCAAAGTGTTAAAATTAGCCATCATCCTCAATCCATACAAATATTATTAGTAGTTTTTATTTTGTAGAAATTTCTATGCATGTGTTGAAGACTGAGTGATCTGTTTCCAGCACACAGACTGGGATATATTGGCACTAGATATAGAAAAACTCTGACCTAACAAATTATACCACAAGCAAAAACCACAGTATTGCTTTTTTGTCTATCAATACTTCCAGTAATTACTAACTTTAAGTAGTTTTTATGTCTGGCCCTTGTTGGTTTAATACTGTTCTTATTAATTTATTTGACCCTTACTAGAACTACTACTACTACTGTTGAGAAGATTTGAAGGCTGGAAAGACAGGAAGATGAGCATTCTCTCTTCCTTATACTTTTTTATAGATCAGAAATAGTTTTAGTCCAAGTAAAAGATCATTTGTGACAAGTGGCGATTCATTATGAAGGGTGCCAATATGATAACCACAACTGCTCTGTGGAGAGCGTAAAGCACAAGAAGAAATGATAATTTCAGTTAATAAAAATCTATAATAAATAGACATATATTTATATGATGTTTAGATAAAAAAATGTGGTAACTGAAGTAATATAAAATTGGCCTGTTATTCATGTTACTATAATGTTTTTGAATATGAAGGACAGCAAACATGTAATTAACAATTGAAAATTTAATTGTAGATAGTATAAGCATTACTAAGAAACTATTTAAAGCCGATTATCTCTATGGCTGCTATAACTGTGACTTAATTTGAAAGGAATTTAAGATAATATTCTACACTAACAAAGTTGGTACTAACTCTTACGTCTTTGAGAACATCATGAAAAATTATATATGGAATTGTACATGTTAGTGTTATTTGTTTCAATTCTCACATTATAACAGTAATACAGCGCACATTGTCATTTTTTGTACAATTATGAACCAAAATTAAAGGAAAACAGTACATAATCAATAGCAAAGTGTTAATCAGGTTTGAACTTAGGATCCAGGACGGAATAAAAGAAAAACTCATAATAAGTAGCACTTTGGAACTCTCAGTAAACTAGTTTGACCAGCACATGGCCATTTATTTAAAGATTTAAAGGTGGGAGGACTATAGTTCGACCGAGGAAGTACCACCGCTGCCGTTATAATCCACTCTAAAACATTACTTGTGTTTTGTACCCTAAAACATTACTTGTACACTTTGAAGTGAGGCAACCATCTTAGTCTTCAGAAGTAGCAACATATGTACATTCAAGCTCAGATTTTAGTCATGTGTCTTGTGGTTTACGTGGATTTCTATCGGCTGCGACTACTTAACATCAAGTGGATTGCATGCTCGTTTGCTACTCTTCTCACATAAAAAAAGTTAAATGTTATTTATACTAAAAGTATTAATGGTCTTTTACATTTTGGCCTTATTTATTTTTTTTATTTGATATAATGCAAAAATAGAAACTAAATGAATAAATGATTCTGACATCATTTTATGCATGATTTGCTATTAATATTTGAAGTGTTATTCAAGTGTGACTCACACAGGATGACATAAGAGTTGTAACTGGTTTACACTATCTAAAATGAAAAGGAAATCAATTTGATCATTTTTATTTAAAATGCATATGCATGTCATAAATGAAATTTGAATGCACTATACTTTTATTATTTCCTTGTTATTAAGTAATAGAAAGATCATGGAATGAATTTGTCCTTACAAACTTTTACAGATTAAAGTGGAGTTGACAATTGAAGTATATGGACCACCAGAGAATAACAAATCCGCTTAATACTAAATGAATAGTTATATAAATACTTTTAATTTTCTTTTTCTTTACAGAGTTATATCAGAATCAGTTTCATGTATAGAAACATTACTAAATCAAGCATATGAAAGAAATGCTGTGTTAGAAAGTGAAGTGGACGAAATTGAAAATTTGAGAGTCAAATTACAAAGAGCTACAGATGAAGCAAGAGGTAATTCACATTTTTTTAAACTCATTTAATATTTAAATCCAGTAAGTCAATAGGGTCAGCTCTGTTTAGAATGTGTTTAACATTGCCAAATATTAAAAACTGACCTGGTTTTGATTTAACCTCGACCAGACTATCTGCCTGTGAATATGAAAGTATTCTTTTAAACTAACTTCAATATTCAGAAAATGTGGGTGTTATGGTTACAGGTCTTATAATCAATGGTTGGTGAGCTTGTATATTTGCCAATTTTCATTGTCAAAGTTGTTTTCTAATATATTTGTGCTAGGTGGATCGTCTGAAGTTGAAGTAATATTATTAATCATTGTCAATGTTTTGTATATAATATTACAGCGAATGACTACTTGATGGCACTTTTGAGTATATTTTTTAATACAATTTCTTTAATTGCCAAACTAGAATTATCTAATCCACTCAATAATTTGTTACAGATCTTAAACAAGAATTGAAGGTAGTAGAACGAATTCCATCATCAAAGAAAGAGGATATTAGTCCTAGTGAGAGTCCGCAATGCAATGGACATATTTCAAATAGTTCTCGAAATCAAGTTGAAATAGAAACACAGACTTCTCTTACTACACCGCAAAAACGTAAGTGCCACAATGTATTTTAAATTAGTAAACCAGGATGTGGGACATTCCATGTGATATTATCTTTGCAACCCATGGACATTCAAATTCAATCTCTAACTTGCTTCATGTCTTATGCAAGGTCATATGTAGATTTTTGTTTTTATTGCGAAAGTGTAAGAAACGGTCATGC
>DWON01007626.1:0-12753 GCA_018251015.1 Phocides pigmalion okeechobee
ATTGGACGTGGTTGTCCATGGGCTGCAGTGACCACTTAACATCAGGTGGCCTGCATGCCCGTTTCATACTCTTTCATTATAAAAACAAAATAATAATAATAAATATTTTTTATTTTCGTAAATAAATAACATCTTTCCATTAGACAGTGGCCAGTACCTTCTTTTAAGCACATCGTGCCTGTGTTAACGTAGACTGACTGTGACCACTTAAGATATGTAAGCATACTCAATTTTAGTTATGTTACGATGTTTGTATACTATTTGCATTACATAAAAAGTGTTTGAAAAAAATCTAGAAATGTTAGGTCTAATCTAGATCTTGTTCCCGATCTTGGGGCTATGACATCAGCTCAGCTCGTCTCGGAGCGGATATTAGTGTGTTATCTCGCGTCCTGTAGTGCACATCATGTAGAAAATGCATGTCTCTATTGTCTTCCTGTTAATATCTTTCAAACGAAAGAAAATAAAAACTGACTGTAAGTACGTATAAATGTATTTTCAAATATTTAAAAGTAGTTAGGGACTTGTGAATCATCGTTTATTCTTTCGTTTTACTTGTACGTATACTTTGTAAATTAAATCTGGTTTTGTCTTCCACATAAATAAGTATATCATGTATTTATAGTAACTTTTATAAATCGCGCCGTAACCACGAGCCATGCAACTGGTTTGAAATATTGGCATACGTAAACTAGTCTCCTCTTTTGATTTTTACTTAAAGTCAAAATCTTTTTTAATATAAGTGGATCCTTTACGGAACTCTTTTTTGAACGTAAATAAACTACCAGCGACTCGTAAGTTGCCTCGTTTTGAAGAGGCGGCGATAGAAACTCCGAAACACAAATCATATTAGTATCGACACCGGTTTTAACTATTATATCCTACGCTCTATGGCATTCACTAGGTTATCTCTTACTACTACTGTATATATAGATTTGGCTAAGTAATTACCATCCATTGGTTGAGTCTTATCTACGAACACAAATGACAAATGAATCATCATGAATGTAAGTGGAAATCCATTACAATCAAATCGATTTTACCATTGGTAAGGTATGTTATACCTAATATACAAATAAACAACGAATACAAATTATATAAAATACCATGGAAGTAATGGCGGTATTTGTTTTTAAATTTAATAAGAGACAAGATTTTTGCAATACTTTTTATATATATTTTAGGCTAATGATAAGGCAGACGGGCCACCTGATGGAAAGCAGTAATTTGATGTGACAATATTATTTTGACACGAATTATATAAATATATCAAATAATTATGTTTAAGTAATTCGTTTAAATGTTGAACTTAATACAATCAATAATTTATTAATCCTTTTATATGACAATACGATGATTTCTGGTACTGGCCATAGAGAAGATAGTATTTAAGAAAAAAGACAAAAATGGCGGGAGTTTAAAAGCAATGGTGGTGCATATAACGATGTATGGTAACGAAATAGAAGATAAAGATGATCTTTTAGTAAAATATGGAAATGAAAATGAAGATTAAGGAGATCTTTTAATTTATACAACTTATTTTTGAAACAAGTAATCAAGAGATCATACGATTCCTATTCATCGCGGGAGTGCAACTAACGTTCTTGGAACCATGCCACATGGGCTCGGACTCCCTTTAGATTGTTTAGGTTAGGCTTTTATTACAATTAGTTTTAAGATTTTCATCATTGTAAATATACATTATAAAAAAATATTGCTGACAACATCACACAAATGTTCATATATTTTTACCCGCTCTCATACAAACTTTCCACCACAGTTTACATCTTTAAGAATGGACATTACAAAATTCCTTTCATTATTCTAGATCCAAGTTCCAAGATCCACTTTCATTTTAGAGATATAGACTGGAGGAATTTAGGTATAATTCATAAAAAAAGTGCTTTCGCTCTCCACTCCGACTTCCGTTCTAGTAAACAAGTATTGTTACAAGATTGTTTTTTACCGAATAGAAGTAACAAGTATGCAGTATGTTGTACGTGTATGGGAATATATATATATGTAGTATGCGAGTATGCAGACCACTTGATGGTAAGTAGTTACTGCCGCCCATGTACGTAATTAACCAACTCGAAATATATGTATTTGGACTCCTATCCGAAATCATCCACAAGAATAACGTTAACACTTTCCCTGCGGCTACAACACTGCTGGGTAATTCTGGGCGCGACGCGCTTACGGCTCCTACACACCTTGTTGTACCGACAAATTTGTATGGATTACGGGCGAACAAAAGTGCTGTTTGTACGTCAGCGCTACAAGACTGGGGGCAGACATTACGTGTGCCCCCAGATGTTACACAGATTATAAAAATATAATATTTCATTGAATTGTCAGCGCATTTTCAGTCTAGACATATAAGCTCCAGTTTTGTGCGCCTCCCGCAAGACCTGATCTAATTTCCTATATAAGCTCCGCAGTCAAAGTGTTAAGTAGACGCTGTAGCTTACGACATAGATATCCAACCTAGAAGTCCTATCTGAGCTCATGCGCAGATGCATTGTTTCTTTTGTCTAAAATGGTCCGCCACGCTTGTTTATCTAACCGGCAACCACACCTTTGCAAAAAAAATACAAAAATTGGTCTATTTATTGGCAGACGTTCCTACCTTCTGTCAAACTGATATGTAGGTTGATATAGATACCTTTAGTTCAATTGATGTTCTTTTTATAAAATTCCGTATTTGCTTTCAGGTGTCTCGACTGGTGATTCTCCACGAGGAGGCAGAAGATGGCAACGCTATGCCAGACCTGGCACGTCCAGTCCAGGCCGTGTCGCTCGCCGTCAACAATTTGGTCAAGGTATGTTTTATGACTCTCCGATAGAAGTAGATTCAACTTATTTCGTTAACATTTGCCTCATGATATTGGAAAAACGGGAAGAACTAGAAAGAATGTGGCTGATGATAAAAACTGAAATATTTGATCTTGGAAAGGCCACCATACAGTCATTTTTAATATATGATTTTAATCTCCTATTATCGAAGAATTTATACATTTTTACTATGTACAGGGTACTCACTATTAACGATTTTTGATTACCGATATGATGAATAGTAAACGGCACCATAAACGTTTCTGTGTAACAAAATGCGAGTGACATCAGTAATGAAAGTCTGACTAATACTAACTTTAGCCATTATGAATACGTTGACACAGTATGGCTATGCAATTATTTCGATCGCTAGGTTTTAGATATTAAAACGCCAGAAATAAAAGTTAACCTGAATTGTATTTCCCCAGGTGGGCCACGAAACTATTGAGTCGTCAGAAGACGCGGTCCTTAGAGCTGACATGCCAGGAGCTTTGCGAAGGGTGGAGGGCGCTGCCACTCTGCTGCAGCAGGCCTCGGACATGTTGCGAGCTGATCCCTACTCAGGACCTGCTAGGTAAGTCTGCTTTACAAAATGGAAGTGAAGTGGATGGAAGTGGAATATACAGCCAACTAATCGTAAGTCGTCATTGTCGTCTACGGATTTCTGTATCCAAGTCCATAAAGAACAATAATCCCACTTGCAGTTAATCACAGATGCGTTGCTACTCCTGAACACTAAGGTTGTCACATCACTTGTTAAGGAGCCAGAAACTACGTCTTTCCTGTAGCGTGGGGAATACCGCTACGGTAGCTCCTGCATGTCGTAAGAGGCGAATAAAAGTAGTCGAAATCGGGAGATTTTTAAAAACCATGAGTTTGGAAGGACGCATCATTACGGTGGCCTGACCCGCAATATGAAGCCAGCCCAACGGAACCGCACGCCAACGCGTCGCTTGGGCCCGCTGACTGTACCACTCGCTGGCGTCGGGCGAAACCTGGCGGATGGCGGACGCATGTCCGAATGGGAGTTGAGTATGCTGAAGGGATTATCCCGAAACACCCCTTTACAGTGGGTGAGGGCTACTATAGTTAAGCATGATTGCAACCCCAAGTTCAGGCCGGGGCAAAGAGGGTTTACCTCAAGCCCGTGTTCCCGTTAAAATGGCTCGGACGTCCCATGATGATGATGATAATGTTTACATGCTGTCTTTTAGATATTATCCTTCTTATTTTGTGGTACACAACATGCCAGCAGTAACCCAATAGATATTTACAATCTAACATAAACACGAGCCTGTCACTCAAACGGGAACGCTCAACAAACTTATTTATAGAGACTAGTGTCAGTCAGCTATTTTTATCTCCTGTGTTGTTAATGTTATTGGCGTTGCTACCGATTTGTAGAATGGAGTTGCCGCTAGAGTTTATCGATTGAGTTTTATCATCTACTTTAAGAAGGTCTACAAGATTTTGTGTACTCAACTGATTTGTTGTTCACATATGATAAACTTAATCTCTTTTATAGGTCAAAGGTGGCTGGACAAATGGATTTGTCTCCCTTTTGATTAGAGCCGTTTTCGAAACAATATTCATTAGTTGTGACTATTTTACCATTTATCATAATACGTCACGTCTTCATGATTTCCCAAGAAACTGTCTTATATTATGATCCTGGTATATAGCATAGGGAGATTTGTACATAGCAGAACTATAGGCCATGTGAGGACAATCATTAGTAGATCACGAAAGTCGAAGAGACAGGGTAATATGTGGATGAAGCATTTATTATGGTTTGGCTGGGGAAGCACTATTGCCACCCTCATAATCCGCTGTGAAGCTACTCATGTGTTTCGGTTGGGGATGTTGCCGGATATACTTGGAAGCGGAATGGTCATCTGAGTATTCAGGAGTAGCAACACATCTACGTACGACTACAGACAGACTTTCAGTCATGTTTGAGGTTGTATGTGGATGTCCATGAGCAGGAACTACTTACAAAACACAATCTAGTTATCTGAACTTTTCTAATTACTAGTACCTGGTCGAATAGATCAAACGAGAAGTGTCCATCCCATCTTATGTTGACTACGTTCTTCCTCTTTAATGGCTGGCAGAGAGTGACATATGGCATTGGCTTTGAATATGCACTAGTCTTGGCTTTTATCTGGCGACATCTCGTAGCGCAAGGCTACAAGGTATATCTCAAAATCATTCAAAGTTATCGAAGGTCGATATATTGTTTTTGTTTACAGGAAAAAGCTGATCGAGGGCTCCAGAGGCATTCTGCAAGGCACATCGGCACTGCTACTGTGTTTTGATGAATCTGAAGTCAGGAAAATTGTCAAGGAATGCAAGAAGGTATGATATTTTGAAAGTATAAACAATTTTTTGAAGTGTTAAGTGTGGATAGACAATAACACTCACATTAGCGATTGATGCCTAGTATATTAGACAAAATGTTATTTAATTGTATTTAGTATATTAGTATAGTGTCCATGCATTTATATGGTGTGTAGTGTAACAATGATTGACTATACTGTACACGCGTACTTCCTGTAGGCCGATGTGCAACTGTGAGCGGTGCGCCCGAGACTAGCAATTTATATCTTGTCTGGTAGTAACGACCTACCCTCCTGCTATTAACATTTTATCTACGCCTACCGCATATACGTTGTATATTACGACATTTCTGTGAATTTTATATTAATTGACATTTAACTTTGTATTTTATAAGGAATATTTGTGCACCGGTGTTACCGGTAAAGTTTGCCGGAGTGTAGATAAGATTTACTAACCAACCAAATATGTACGCGTACTTTTACAAATAAACAAATTCATTCATTCATTCACGTTTTTGATTCGTAAACGCAATGCTTCATTATTTCATTATAACCTTTGTCACTCCGACAACTAACACTGACTGTACACTGGATACAGACAACTGTTGTTTGGTCTCATCCGTGTAGCATCCAAGAATACACAATACTTGAGATCTCCCGTAAGCTTGTATAGCTTTATATTCACGCAAAAGTTGTCTGCAAGACGCATGCGGGTTAATCAAAATAAAATGCGCATATACCATACATATACAACATGGCACGCTCTAGGGGAGGCCTATGTTCAGCAGTGGACAGTTATAGGCTGACAACTATACCATACATATGCTTGAAAAAGATTACCCTTCTAAGCCGGCGGGGTAATAACTGTAGTAGAGGGGAGACAGCTTGGTTAAGGTTAAAGTGGGGGGTTCTATAGTGACTGTATTCTGGGTCTGGGTGTTTTATTGACTGCATTCCGTGTTGCTGCGCGTACGTTAAATATTCAAAGCTATTCAATTTTCTTTCAATCCAGGTACTAGACTACTTGGGCGTGGCCGAAGTTATAGACACAATGGAGGATTTGGTTCAGTTCCTGAGGGACATATCGCCGGCGTTATCCAGAGCCGCTAGGGAGGTGAGTTCTACTTACGACAGTTAATTTTTGTGAGGTGAATTGTAATTGAATACGGTTATATGAATTTGTTGGTAATTTTTATAGTATTGTTTATGATGATGTGTTGGTTGATATCGATAATGTGATGATGATGATGTGCAGATTGAAATTGATGTTGTCGATTAATGACATATTTGTAGAAGATTGTCATTATATTGTTGATAATGAAGATAACTTTATATAGATAATGATAATATGGTGATTGGAATTGATAATGTTGATGATGAGAATTTTCTAGATGATTTCGAAAATGTAGTTTTATTTATAAAGTAGCCAATCGAAAATGCAGACCGTCAACTTGATGGAAAGTAGTCACAGTCGTCTGTAGTAACGTCAGCACAACCAGAATCAGAAGCCGCCCACAAACCAGAAGACTCGACGGCATCGTCGGCTTCAAATGAACTGTCTGAACCACTTTTATGAGTCTTTTATGATGCTATGACATGGAGTTCTTTAAAACAATGATGTTAATGATTATTATGACATTGATGTTGATGATTATGACAGTAACATTGATAATTGTCTTCTACAGGTGGCAGCCCGCGCGGCCGAGCTCACCCACCCGCCGCACGCGGAGACCTTGGCGCGGTGCTTGGAGAGCGTGAAGCGATTGGCGCCCGTCCTCATCTGCTCCATGAAGATCTACATACATATACTTACTGAGGGTGAGTTTGTGTTTTTTGTCTGTGTATCGGTACTCGCATATGTGAGTCATTTATGTCGGGAAAGTAGGAAACGAGCTTGCAAGCCACTCGATCTTAAGTAGTCTCTACAGCCCATGGACTTAATTTTCCAACCTCAAACAAGAGCAAAGTCCTGCCTGGCGTCGCGGATGGATGTGTTGCTACTCCTGAGGATCGATACTGTCGCCTCGCTTGCAAGTGTAGCCTGCAATTGCACCTCTCCGATAAAAACATGATGTTACATGTTTGCTGCGATTCATAGACAACCACTTGGTTTCACGTTTGAAATGAGTGGTGTTTCCTCTGTTAAACCGTACAGCTTTTGTATGTGTCTGTGTGTGTATGTATGGACAGGTATGTATGTATGTGTGTCTGCATATGCGTATGTGTTCATGCATACATGTGTGAGTGCGTGCTAATAATGAAAATCTTAAAACTAATTACAATAAAACCCTAACCTAAACAATCTGAAGGGAGTCCGTGCCCACGCGGCAGGGTTCCAAGAACACTAGCTGCATTCCCGTATAATGATGATTCCTGATAGTTATTTAAGGATTTTATTTGCACCACAAAAAAAACCTTGTAATGATTTTCTGTTTGTGGTCTAGCAGTATCCGCGAATTCGTTCGCGTATTATAATTTAAATTGGCGTTAGTTACTTCTAATAACATCAACAATATGCCAGTGAAAATCTCATTAAAATAGATTCAGCCGCTTTGGAAAATAAAAGGAACAGTCATAAAGACTTAAAAATTGCTTTTTTATTATATGTACTGTGTGTCTTTGTACATGCACATTGAATAGATATTATTTTAATAATACAAAGAGACTCTTTCATTTTATTTATATGTATGGATGTGTAGATATGTAAAAGGTTACATACCGTATGTCGCAGGTGGTAAGGGCATAGAGGATGCTGCAGAGAACAGGAACTACTTGGCGCAGCGGATGGCGGATGAGATTCACGAGATAATCCGGTCAGTTTTACATGAAACATTAAATTATGGTGGTTTAGACGTTCATTTGACGAATTCTATTTGGATTTCTTATGACGATTTGGTCGTTTAATTGATGTATTTTATGGGACTTTTTTTAAACCCGCGTTTGACTACTGACGCGCTGGTCACTATACCACTCTGTCAGATTCTGGATTTACGTTTCGTTTAAGGATCCAGGTTAGTGTAGAAAAACTGTATTCTGAGACTCTTTTTTTAAGGTCCGTCAAAAGTTTGTAATGTGTCTAAAATTAATTAAGTTAGGTAATTTTAATAAAATATAAAAATCATTATTTAAATCAACTGTTAAAATTAGTTCATTGTATTTAAATCAAATATAAAGGTTATTTAATTAATTCAATTTAAATAAAATTACATTTTTTAAAGTTAAATTTAATAATTAATTAATTACTTAATTTAATTTAAAAATTATTAATAAATGTATTAAACATAAAATTGTTGAATAAATTATTTAATTACATTTTATATAATATCCGTTATATTTATTAAAATAATTCAATATGTTCAAAAAGGCTGTAGAGCCGTTAGAGCTCGCCCGGAGCAGTACCACCGCCACCCTCATAGCCCGCCGTAAAGCAACATGTTCTTCATGTGTTGTGTTTCGGTCGGGGAGGTGTGGTTGCCGGATACACATTATTGGAGGCGACCATCTTAGTCCTCGAGAGTAATAACGCATCCGCGTCCATCTTGAAATAGAACTTCTGTTCTATTTGAGATTGGACGTGGTTGTCCATGGGCTGCAGTGACTGCAGTGACTTAACATCAGGCGGCCTGCATGCCCGTTTCTTACTCTTTCACAATCAAAAAAAATGTTTACCAGAGTTCTGCAGCTGACGTCGTACGTGGAGGACGGCGGGGAGAAGGACAACATCGCCGTGCTGAAGGCGCTGCAGAGCGTCATGCACACCAAGATGGCCGCCGCGCACGAGTTTCTTAATGCGAGTATATTTTTTTTACATTTTACCATTTACCACTTTGACTGCTTCGTTCATATACTAGATCGGGTCAGCGTTGCGTGAGGCGGCACTTAGCTGGAGTTTGTTTCTCTAGACTGAACATGCACCGACAATTTACTGAAATATTGTATTTTTTTAGCACCTGTGTATCATCTACAAATACACAGACGTAATGTCTGCTCCCAGTCTTGTAGCGCCGACGTATCACAGCACTGTTATTCAAAATCGGAATCAAAATATTTTTTTTCAAAATAGATTCTTTACAGAATCCTTTTTGAACGTCAATAAACTACCGTAAGGTGTTTCGTTTTAGAGAAATTGTATACCTATGACTAGGACAGACCCTTTTTCGGGAGAAATTGATTCATGCAGTTTATACGACACCATGTAGTCAGACGAATAAGATCTTCTTGCACAAGCAATGAATCAGACATGGAGTTAATAACTTTGAAGAATTTTAGTTCGTCCGCAAACAGCAAATATTTACAGTGAAGGAAGCACTTTCCAATGTCATTTATGAAAATATTAACAAATAAAGGGCCTAAATGGGACCCTTGTGGCGCGCCGGAGAGAACTGAGAAGGGTTCTGATGAGTAACCGTCCACTACAACCAATGATTTCCTCTCAGTCAAATATGACTTACACCAATCCAGCAAGGATTCAGCGATTCCGTACGTCGAAAGTTTTTGAAGGAGCAGGTGATGGCCGACTCGATCGAAAGCTTTACGATTGCGTCAACAGTAGATCGCTTATCTAGTTCATGAGATACCTTGTTTACAAGAGACACCAGATTTGTCAGAGTTGAGCGATTTCTCATGAATCCGTGTCGATCGAAGTCGATCGATAGCTCGATGTGCCACGCTGAGCTAGGGTAGAGAAGCTGCTGAAATATTTTTGCAAGTAGAGTTGTAAAGAAACGTAACACCGTGCGCAGGAGCCGGAGGCGCAGCGCAACAGCGCGGGCGAGCGCGCGCTGCGCGCCGTGCTGACGTCCGCGCAGCGCGCCGCCGAGCACCTGCCGCCCGCGCACGCCGACGCCGTGCGCCGCACCGCCAGGTACCCCCTGCTGCTCACTGTAAACTTCAAAGTTAATTTGGCGTGTTCTGTCCGTTAGATAATAAGGTTATAAATAACGAAATAGTATTTTGTGGTAGACCGAATTTATTGAACATGTATCAATGCGAGCGAGGGAGAGAGGTGACCGCCTTCCGCCGGTCGCGCCGCTTGCGCTACGTGTGCAATATTCGCGTTAACTACTTCATGCTATGTGCATCCCTACACTAACCACCTCAAACGTCAAACTCGACTCAAACTCAAATCCAATGATTTTACGTTTTGTATCTTTCACGGTCATCAAGTGTCATAAGAATAAAATAAAATATTTGAATGTGACGCTCTTATAAACGCCGCAAAGCGTATCATGTGTCTGAGCGTAAGGGAGACTATCTCAATCTTCGGGAGTGACACACCACTGCACGATGTTAGGTAACACTTTTCTCCGTGTTTGAGGTTGGATATTACATGTGCTAAAGAGATCATTTAACATCATGTGAGCTGCATACTCATTTGTTACTTTTCAGTGAAAAAAGCAGAAAGGTATCATCGTTGCTTTCATATCTACCGTAAAAAGCAGTTCCTGTGTTTCCATAATAATGTGTTGTGGGTAACTCATTGAGTAGCCATCTTAGGCTTTAAAGTAGCAAAGCAACAATAATTATTTCTTATCATGAGAATTGGGAATTTAGGTGGTCGCTTCTCGCCTCGTTTGTTAATGTAACCGGCAATTGCTATGTCAACCGAAATACGAGTTGCTTTACGACAGATTATGAAAGCGGCGGTAGTACTTCCCGGTAGTACTATCATGTAGCCGTTATGTCACGATATACCGTCAAGGAAATATAATGCAAGATAGTTTATAAAAAAAAGGTGTTTTAAAGCAAATGTTATAAAGTTACTTATAGGTATGATTTTATTCAGATCGGGCGGCATTAATGCAGATCTCCTGTGTGATGAGAGACAATACGGCCACGGCAGGGAGCCCAAGGTGAGAGTAATAGTTTAGTTGTAGGTGGTAATATATTTATGTAGAAAAGATGTACAAAAATTGAGAATTAAATAGTTTGATGGGGGCCAGCAATGCTATTAATATGATTTGTCGTCGCGTGACGCCAGTGCGACACGTTATCGATGGTCTCCCATGAGGATGTGTCGCGTCTGCCGAGAATTGCCACCAAGCTCTTGGCAAGGATTAAGTGGCCTCAAACCGGTCTCTGCCTTTATAGATAAGAAGACCGAAAGCCGCAGCGTTAGACCGGTCACCGTCTCCGCTCAACATTGAGTAAAGGTTAATTTTAATTTAGTCAACCGGGGTGTAAAGTAAAAGTTTTATTAAAATGGGCATAGATTAAAGTTTGGATATCTAGTTTTTGTAATTTTCCAGGCATTAAACTTGGCGTCGGAGCTGCGCACACAAATCAACGAGGTGGACTCCATCGTGAACGAGGGCGTGCGCGCGGCCGAGAAGCAGGGGGACAAGACCATACAGGCCAGGTGGGGTCGCGGGGGACATGCCCGAGGGCTCGGGCCTGTTGCATGTTACATATCAAAGTCCAAGAATACCTAAATAGTTTACAAGCATGTAACATGTTACAAGCTCGAATATTCAGACATGTCACATAATACATGCCCGAGTTTCATATCGATATAGACTTGTGTTAAATGCTCGAGTTATTTCTTACATTGTAGATCTTTATCTGGTTAAATTTTTATTGAATTTTGAAAGGATTCAACCTATTTTATGTCTCACTGCTGAGCATCACAGCAATTCAAAAATACTTAGAGAATACTCTTGATGAAAATATCCCTTGTACCCAATCCAACTGTTGAATGTTTACAACCAGCCAGAGTTTCCGACCACGTATAATGGGAGCTATCTATCGCTACTGGGGACCAACTGCCAAGATGCCTTCTAAAGCGCGGAAACGCGAAACTTTTTGGTAGTAACCCATCCTACACTCAACCCAAACCAATGTTTACACTGGAAGCTAGAATTTGCTGTTAAAAGTAATGCTTATTTTGTAATACTCGGATTTTTTGACAAACTCGCTTTCAAACAGACTCTGGTACATTTTGTTAAAAGTTTGACAAAACATATTCATCTTTTAGGTTAGAAACAGCCCACAAATGGTTGCTGCACCCGGCATCAGATCCCGCCACCCGAGTGGAAGGACAGAAAGCTATCAACAGTATAGTTTCCCAAGGACAGAGGGTAAGGGACGCACACACAAACACACCAATATTTTTCCCAAATGAACATACGTAATTGACATGGAATATGGAACAAGTATCCCATCCGAAATCGATAAAACCATGCGGATGCATGCGTTTTGGATGCTCAACGTTGACAATGAAATAAAATATTTGAATTTGACCGAGACGCAGCGATCACTTCACGTCAGTTGATTTGCACGCTTACTCGATACTCTTAGAAACGATTGGATAATTTATATTGATTTTATCATATAAAGGGTACTCGCAATTACAGCTTTTTAATTGCCGATATTTCTAACCAATTGCATGTATTGCAAATATCGACAATTAAAAAGTGTTAATCCTCAGTACCCGTTATATGATAAAATGTATAAATTTCACGAGGATATTAGTGTAAAATTTATACTGACTCTACATTTTTTTTTTATGAAAGAGTAAGAAACGGGCATGCAGGCCACCTGATAGTAAGTGGTCACTGCAGCCCATGGACAACCACGTCCA
>DWON01007627.1:0-12752 GCA_018251015.1 Phocides pigmalion okeechobee
TTCTATTTGAGATTGGACGTGGTTGTCCATGGGCTGCAGTGACTGCTTAACATCAGGTGGCCTGCATGCCCGTTTCTTACTCTTTCATAATAAAAAAAAAACATTATTTTAAATTATGTACTTAAAAGTTAGTTATGTTCCAATTTCACTCCAGTTTGTATTTATTTGTTGGTAACGTTGAAGCTTCGTGACTTTGTTTATTGTTCTATAATCTATGACGCCGTTATAATAGATTGCCGGGAAAAAGAAGCAAAATTCAAAAGTACACGCATACGCTGTTATTGAGAAAACGCATATGTTCCCTAAAATAATCATCTATCGGTAATAGAGAAAAAATCCGTCAGTTTCATAACGATGAAGACCTACACTGGAATGCTTGGTCAAGCGGTGTGGTAATGAGATTGTAAGAAATTACACGGGGATCGAGTACGTTGGTGTTCTGTACAGCGACGGACACAGAGAAATCATTTACCGATACAGTGTAGTATAGATTATGTTGTGTAGATCGTTGACCATCTGTATATGGACACTTTTTTTACTTACTTTCTTGGGGCTTGTAGCCAGAAAACTAACAACCATTTTGTAAAGATCGTCTGTCACATGTCATAGTCATTTTATTTAGAATATTACGTAAATCAAATTTTTGGTTGGTGTTGATGTGTTCTGTGAATCGTTATATGATGATATAAAAATATATTGTTTTTTTAAGGGTTAATCATCGACACAAATGTTCTTATGCTTCAAAATATACTTCAAAGACAGACTATTGGAAAAATAAATATTTAAAATCACACAAAATTCACAGCTCAAAAGTAATTCAGAGAGTATGTAAGTTATAATTTATTGGCAAAAGTCTTTACTCTGTACGACTGTTTAATAACATACCATCGATGAAAACAATGATGAATTTATATTATGAAATATAATTTATCTTGTACCATATATTGCATATGAGCGTTTCATTGGGGGGGGGGGGGTCACCGAGTACGACCGTAGTGGGTGGAAATGATACACAGGATGATGCTGCTGCCCATCTCCTCGTTTGATCCCTTAGTGGCTTTCTACGACATCCACGGGAAGTGACGGAGTCGAGCTATTCGCGGACAGCACCACACGACAAATATATAGTATACACATACAGATATATTACATGCATATACATTTTCGCTATTCAATTCTACACAACATGAACTTAAAATATGCTAGAACGCACCCGTGTGCGCGGTACACTTAAAAAGTAGTCCAAAGTTTTCTCTTCACGTATTAATATTAAATATTAGTTAGTTTTAAACGTTGCTGTGACGTAACAACACAATGGTCTATCAAAACCTTTTGTAACTTAAAGTAGGAACTTAATTCTGATTCTACTTATAAGTCGCCTAATCTGTATACAATGGTGAAGTCGATACGGTACTGGTATATGGTTCCAGAAATCACTTTCGATACTCAAACCGGTCGTCTGATTACGGCTTAAGTTAACACTTTCACTGCGGCGTACATCACTGCTGTGTATTGTACGGCGCAACACGCTTGCTGTATACACACCTGTGTTGTACGTACAAATCTGTATAGATTACGGGCGAACAGAAATACTGTGTTTACGTCGACGCTTCAAAATTGTGGACGGAAACTTTTGTGTATTCGTGAATGCTATATTGTTAAAAATACAATATTTGTGTGAATTGTTGGCGCATTTCCGGTCTAGAGAAAAGGGCTCCAGTTTAGTGCCGCCTCTCGTAATCCTGACCCGATGTAGTACATGACCGCCGCAGTCAAGGTGTTAAGCACATACGAGTAGATGCGTGACGTTTAAACATGATCGGATGTGGCGAGAAAGTGTTCCACTGGCCCCTAAGGGATATTCCGTGGAGATTGATAGCCCGATTGCATCAACGTAAAAGTGAAACTGTGGTCCATTAGCGGATCAGTTTTGATTGGTCATGAAACGAACCTACAAATGAAGATGCAGTCATGTCATTGAGACGTATCTTGAACTTTCGACCATGTAACATCGAACCTGGTGGATTTAAAGTCTATTTTGTGTTGCATTTACTGAAGCATTTATTTAAGAATAATGTTCGTTTTTTTGAGTACCGCGTATTTAAGAATTTAAAAAATTTAAAATTCTTTTTTATACTTTCAAATTTATATTAAACTTGCAGGAAAAAACTTTTTTGTTTGTTATAAAAAGGTTACATTTTTATGTGTTTTTATAGATTGTCATTTATTTACATTTTAATTACCATAATGAAATTTATAAAAGTTTAACCTAAAAATCGTTATTTGAATATAAGCTATGCGTAAAATGACAACTTTCTAGCTTATTGGGTAGGTCATATAAAATCGATTAAAAAATTATATCCAAACAGAAGGTCCAAAACGAGTTAAGAGACACGTTTTATAAAGAACTTGTTATCATGTTATTTAAGCGTTACGCTGGCAAGAAGTGCCTGTTATTTTCTGGTTGTTTATGTCTGTTAATCATATAAATTGCAGCATTGTATTGAGCATGCATTCATTTGAACACAGAAGACATTTTTGGAAATGTTACGGTTTAGTTTTACCGCGAATATTTAAAGTTCTTGTCAGAAAAGTAAAACTTTAAATGGCAGTTCACTTGTCCGGAGCCATCAGAAAACCGTGTACTATAAATGCGAAGTAATTTGTACGCATTGCTACAATTATAAAAATGGCAGAGAGAAACAAGCTCGATCATAATTAATACTGTCTGCAACATTGTTAAAAGTCGATAAAACAAAATTTGAGTTTCAAAATGTTCGCAAACTCCCTATCAGTTTGAGTAGGCCATCGTACACAAGTAGATAGCAAGAAGTAGGCCAGCCGCGCCCGGCGCTCCTCAGATATTGTCTAGATTATGGTCTTCCGTGCGGCTTGCGGCCACGACGTGCGGCCACCGCTTGCGTCTGACGCTTGTGGCGAAGGCGTGCGTCATATATGATGCAGCTCGCTTGTAAACAAGATAGAGAGAAGTAGATGCAGCTTTTTCTGTGTAAAGAGTTTTATGAAAGATTTGTGATTAATGTAGCGATTAATTTTTAATTTCTGATGCAAAAGTGTAGTTAGAAGAATGTTTAAAACTTGTAACTGTGTATGTGATTCCAAAATAGAAAATTTAATGTCTAAAATAGAAATAGAAATGTCCAAAGGAACGCTTATTCCGTGTAATTACAATTAACACAAAAAATATTACAAAGTCTGAACAGATACTTTGATTGATGGATACTTGAACGGGCGATTTCAATAGGTTTTTTAAACCAGTTTCAAGACGGCAGTTACGAATTAATATTAAAATGTATACTATGAAAATCTATTGAGCCATTCGAAATTCTTGATCTCAGATAATAATATAAAGCGATATCTTAATACAATGTATATTTACTTCCATATGACTGATCAAAGTGAAACTCGTTATATTAAGCTAATTCGACGACCCTGCAGTAATATGGTAACCATGAACTAATGCTGCAACCAGGACAATCTGCAAATACTATCTCAAGGAATTTCTCTACAACTCACAGAAGACGTATTGCGTTAAACTTATTAAATAGTGACGCATAATGTCGAATCTGTTAATGACTTCGGGTGACACTTTTGTTCTATTACTGGAGAGTTGGCTCAGTTGTCCATGGACGCCGGTGCATATGTCCCTACTTCAGGATTGCATAGTCATTCCTACGTCCATTTCATAAATAAAACATGTGTTGATGTTAGTATAATATTATTATTTTTTTCATTAGCCTTTTGGTCTAGTAATTTCCTAGTCATAGTCATACATTTGCAGACTAGTGAACACCTCACAATGTCCTACGTCGGAATCGAACCCATGACCAGTCAGTAATCAGGCACTGTGAGAGGTGTAAGAACTATACTTCTATCGGGAAGGACCCATGACCTCCCACATAATCCGCTGTAAACCTATTTTTGTGTTTCGGTTGGACAGATGCGGTTGCCGGCTACAAGCGAGGCGACCATCTCTGTCTTCAGGAGAAGCAATTTATCCATCCGCGACGTTAGTCGGGATTTCAGTCTTGTTCGAGATTTTACAGGAATGTCCATGGGTTAAGAGACCATTTAACATCAGGTGGACTGCACGCTCATTTGCAACTTTCCAACATTAAACCGTCTCATAATTTGTTCTCCCATTCTTGAAGCCATTGTAATAACTTTGATATGTCTGTCATTCAGAACGGATAATTACGATTGTTTTATTTCCTTTCCATCTCTAATTACGCTACGTCACGAGTAGATTTGCTTGCTCTATCATTAAACTTTTTCTACTTTCTAGGGTAGATAATCGCGCGTGCTTGTAGTCTATTTGGTTCAAGTATTTCAGAGGCATTATAATTGTGGTATTTGATTCTAATGTATGAACAAATTATACGTTTTATCAATAGCGTAGACTCCTTAAGAAATGTCGAAGTAATGAGAGTTATCTCCAGCTCCCATTTGCTGGAGTTGGAGGCATTACAGCCACTGCAATTAATAACACTTATCCTGGAACCCTCCTCATATGAAGAAAAAATACTTGATTCATCTCGTATCGTTAACGCCCATAAACGATAGTCACAGCTCTCTATTGGGTTTTGTTAACGACAGTTTTACAGGAGAAGTACCAGCGCCATACCCGTTTCTAGCGTCAGGCAATTATTCTTTCGAGATGCCGTTTCCAGCTCACTTACATAAACGGCGACAGTCTAAATCGTGAGGCCCAGCAATGCGTGTTCATGGGTAGCAGTAACCACTTATCGTCAGATGAACTGCAAATTTTTTTGTTACTTCCATTTCTAAAAAAAGATAGTCCTTTGTTTTATTGCTAGGCTATAAGATGTATAAAAAGAAAAGTAGGTTTCGCGGCATTTGTACAAACAATATTAGTTTTAGCACCCACCTAATGTAAATATGTAACGTTGATACTAATCTGTGGCTTCTCATTGTTCTCGGGGGATTTGCACAATTTTCCGCATTCGAAACTTCCTTTTCTCTCTTATCTTCATGAATACGTTTGCAAATTCATGAAAATCAGCCAGAAACATCGGGAAAGTGGATCAAACAAACAGACTTACGCATTTATAACATTAACAGGGATTTACACATAACCAAACATTACGTGCCAAGGTTGAGGTTAGCCGTACTTTGACCTGAGCTTAATTGTTTTGTTAGCTAAATTAAACAATATTGTTACGTTTTCTTGTTGCTAAATGACCCATTGTTTTAATATGAGTACGTTAAACGTAACGTCGTATCGTATTCTCGACATAGTAGCCGTCGTAATCACTACCAATTAAATTATAAAATTGTTTATGTAAGAGAATCTGAATTATGTAAGGAGTTATTATAATTTGATCAAATCGTGACATTCTTACATCACGTATTTCAAAGGTAGTCCTTTGGGATAACAAGACACGTGTGATCCATTTTATATTGGACCTGGATCCTATTTAAATTGACGATAGGTGATCCGGAAATGTTTTTTAGGTAATAGAATTTATATAGGCTGTTACATATACGCTATCATATAGGCCAGCTAGGCTGAATTAAATATTTTTGTGTCATATATCTATCGTTCGACCAGGGAGGTACCACGTCCATCCTCATGGACTGTGATTGTTTCACAGCAATTGTTGTGATTCCATTATAGAGGTAAAGTTGCCGCTTACACCTCCGGACCAAACTTACAAGCGCTGTGATAATTTTAGTCCTCAGGAGTAGCAACTTGCCTTTTATTCGAGGTAGTTCGTGGACTGCAATGAGCGTTAACGTATGTAGCCAACACGCTTGTTTGCTACTCTTCTGACGTTAAAAGCAAACAAATTGAATGTTCTAAAAGTCTCCAAAACAATGAAGTCTAAGTTTTCAAAGGGTTAAAAGAAAGCTTCTTTTCTCAATTTCAATGGCATTATTAATCACCTTTGAGGACCCCTCCCTATCTCAGTGTGAAATAAATTTTAATTAAAAAATACCATAATGGCACCAGCCGTGAAACATTTCACGCATTTCCGATTCTCATTATTTGACTGTCCCTAAAACTAAATTTATTATCTTTTTTTACAAGAGTAGCAAACGCTTGTGCAGGTTACCTAATATTAAGGGTTCACTGCGGCCATGGTGGACTACTGCACCTCCGGAAGATTGACATGACCAGTGTTGACGCCATCCACAAAATAGTGAGATCGCTGTGGGTCACGACGGCCATCGATGCTTTTCCGCTACGTTGCTATATTTTAATAAATATTATAATTTACTATTATATACCACGTTTAATCGACGCTGCCGGTGACAAGAGGGCTGGTTGATATCTCGCGCAGAAAATTGCTATTGCTATCCAGCGCGGGCATGCAGCTAGTGTTCTTGGAACCACACCGCATGGGCACGGACTCCCTTTAGATTGGTTAAGTTTTTTTGTAATTAATTTTATGATTTTCATCATTGTAAATATCAATCATTTAAAATTTATTAAAATATATAAAAATGAATGTTTGTCTGTATGTCCTTTATAAACTCGTAAACTATGCGTTTGATCATGCGATGATCTTTAGCAAAGTTATTGTGCATAAGCCCACGAAGGTTTCTGAGTTGGTACGACCAATTTTCGTCAGAAAAAAATCAATAAAATGTATTGAATTTTTATGTAATGTCTTTCCTTCAAATTTATTTTAATTGGTTGCGTAGCAACGCGCGCAGGGTACAGCTAGTTTAAAATACAAAAGCTAAAATACATCAGACATAATTTACTCGAAATATTGATATCGTCGATTGACTTAATCCCCCGTATGAATGCAACCCCCTTGAGAAAAAATCCAGAAAAACGGATTACTTGTTGTGAATCCGATCCGATCAGATGGCATCCGATCGTACCGTTGGATTTTAAGTAGTAGAAGGTTTTTAGTTTAAGTACTAGAAGGAGATACCATCGTCGCTTCTTAATCCTCTACAGCAAGCGTTGTGTTTTGATTGGCGTAGCGCGGTTACCGGTTGCAATTGGTAGCGAGGCAACCGTCTCATTCCTCAGGAGTAGCAAAGCATTTACGAATAGACTTCAGTTCTGTTCGTGGTTGTATGTAAAAATTCACGGGCTGTAGCGACTCCTTGACGTCAGATGGCCCGCACGCTCGTTTGCTGCTCTTCTCACATATAAAGAAGTTGTTAAGCTTCTCATAGATACAATTTGAAGTGCTTTGACGTCACATAGCAAATAGAAATGTAACAGATGTTATTAACAGCGCTTAATTTGTTATTAATGACGTAAGTAGTCGTGTAATATAATTACGAATGTGATTTCTCTCAATATTCCTAAATATAGTGTCTGCCCGACCCTTAGGGATATTATTCTCGTGTCTCCATAACGGTAATTACGTCTATTCCTTGTATAATTGGAAACGTCAATAATGTATAAAATACTAGCTTTCACCTGCGGCTTTGTCTGCTCAAAAGTAATATTACGAAGTTTCATCTTTCAAGCTCTTTTTTGCCCCATTACGTGTTCAATTTCTAAAATTCATTTGTTAGTGCTTACTTACGCTATATCAAAAAATCAAATATAAAAATCAATATTTGTATCCGTCACATTAAAATGTTTATTTCCCCGAAGTCAATTGTATTCCCTATTTCAACCCTTCAAGTTGTATTTGCGCAAAGACGTTGCATTTTCGACATCGCATTACAAGTCTTTGAAATCGGCTTTTCTTTGACATAATATACATTTATATTATATATAAATATTTTTCCTCTTGAATTACAATGTTTTTATGTGTTGTGTTCGTACAGACGGCGGGAAGTGACTTTGTAAAGAGGTAGGAATTTCCTTTAACTACAACGGCGGTCAATTTATTTAATATTTAAACTTAACGTCCATCATCACGTTACTGTCTTACCGTTGGGCGCGGGTTTACTTTCAGGAGGAGACCATAGTCCATGAATTAGGAGCGTACACAATTTTTGAAAATTTTAATAATGAAGCATGATAATTATGAAAATAGTTTTTTCGCCGCCTCTTCTCCAAAACGAAACACCTAAAGAGTCAGTAGTATTTTATTGATATTCAATAAAACACTACCGACTCAGCCCATAGACTTCTTTCTATCTTATACGTAGAGGTCTATGGGCTGCTCAACAAGTCAACAAGACTGAAATCGTTTTTGAGGTCTTTCGTAGATGCTTTGTTACTAAGACTCAGACGTTCGCCTCGCTTTTAAATGTAACCGGCAACCTCACTTCTCTAACCGAAACAAGAGTTTCTTCACGACGGATAACAAACGTGGCGGTAGTATCTCCCCTGTCAAGTTTTACTATATAAAAATTTCTATAACGGGCGCGACCCTTTCATTAACTATAAAGAACATTACAGAGACTATCCACAAGGGCTTATAAACAAGTAGAACACACGGGGAAGTCCGTTAGTTTGTCAAATAGTCATACCGTAGTACAAACATAACACCCCGAATTCCTTTAGGCAATTGGCTCTTAATGAACCGGCAACAAATGATTTGTTTCTAATAAAACTAATGCGCGTTTATCAGCGCTCAATCGATATGACCTCGCGTCCGTCCACGGCAATCAATCACATTTAATGTGGGCCCTTTCGCCCTCGCCGGCCGATTTAACGACCACCTTAACTAGACCTCTATTTAAATTGGTGCAACTTCCTCTGTTATAATTAACATGTATGTTTTAAATAGAAATAACCGTGAATGTAGGGTTATTTTTATTTTATTTGTATTGCGAATAAGCGTTACTAAACCTACAAGCATTTATATTCGCGGTGTTTTTACAGGAATTTATACATAAATAGGCATATATTTTAAAATGCTTATTCTTTCTTGCCGTGACATTCTTATATTTCCGGTCGTTCATCGTCCGAAAGAGAGTACAAGTCGTTTATGTTAGTATCCATCAAACAACATTTAATATAAGTGTACTTAGGTTATGGCAATATTTGTTTTAAATATTTTAGCCCTTTTACGTAAATATTATATTATGTACATTAAATGTATTTTTAAAATTAACACCTTATTTCTTTAAATTACATACGTTACTTTACTTTTGTATTGATATTAATGTTAATTAGTAAAAGTAATTTAAATTAATTATTTTATTATTATGTTTATTTTATTATTATTTTATTATTATGTTTTAAATTAATTAAAAACACTAGGTTTTTAATTAATATTAATGTATTTTTTTCTATTAGTCAACAAAGTTTATAAGTCGCGGGAAAAGCTTGAAATAATGGTAAAAATAAGAGTACAATCACAAAACCATAGTATGAAGGAGGTCTACGGGGGTCAATATAGAATGGCGATCAGCAGATACGGGCTTTTGATAATTTGTTACGCTGCGGTTTAGGTGTTTTGCTGTTCTGTTTGTAGTTAATAGTATCAGGCGTTACTTTGCGGAACTTTCTGTTTGTCTATCGTTGTTATATAATAAATAATACTTTACTTAAAATATGTATGAGGGATAATTTTTTTAAAGTGTTTTTTTAAAAAATTGGGGGAATTGCAACTTTATATTTATTATCATTAATGACACGGTTCTCTGTGACAATCATTGAATCAGACAAGTAGGTAAATCTATAAACAGACAGATATCCAGACACAACAAGATAGTCCGTTCAATAAATGAACTGATGGAAGGACGGACAATACAAGTCTTTGTCTCCTGCCTAGAAAGTCGCATACAGAATGACGTTCAGACAGGCAGACAGACTGACATTCAGGCAGACAAACATAGACAGACAGGTAAACTTAAATAGGACGGCTATAATAGTATTATCGGCTTAGCATTAGAGTTCCGTTGATGTTGGGTACAGAAACCACACATTACCATTTTAACGCTTCATAACATTCACGCTGTACTCTCTCAAGTTATTTATTCAAGTAGACGATCTTATGTAGATTAGTTCCTCGAAACCTGTGACTTAATCGTGAATAATATCGCGCGAGACGAGTTCCTCGTTGTGCTAACGTAAGTTAATAACTTGAGTTAAATAACTTAATTAATAACCACTGAAGTTGCTTGATTATAGTTCTCGTCATGTTTTGGCAAGAAGACAATTCTTAATAAATTTCGTGTCTTGATGAGCGTTTTTCTCGAGTTAAGGAAATTTTACATTTATATTTGGCTATCTTTTTTTTAAATTATTTTTTTTAATTGTGAAAGAGTAAGAAACGGGTATGTAGGCCACCTGGTGTTAAATGGCCACTGCAGCCCATGGATAATCACATCCAAACTCAAATATAACAGAAGTTCTATTTAAGGATGGACGCGGATGCGTTCTTACTCCTGAGGACTAAGATGGTCGCCTCCAATAATGTGTATCTATTTAGAATTCCAGTTTTTAGAGCTTTTGAAGGCAAGTTTGTGAATTCTGGATGTATTTGGATGTTTTAGAAGCAAAGGCTCTTGAGTTTTTAGAGGAACTTCGACAGTATTCTATGTGAGAAGAATAGTAAATGACAAGTCGGCCATCTAATATTGAGTTGTGGCTGCAGTCCAAGGACATTTACATGCAACTTCAAATAGGACTAAAGTCTTAGTCTTAGGCTCGTTCAGCCTATGTTGATACCTATGAGGTTTAAGACGATCACCTCATTTGTTCAATTTATCCATTAACTCCACTTCTCCAATCGAAGTACAATTTTTGCTTCACGGTGGTTTAAAAGGTCTGCGGTATTGACATTCTCAACTCCATCTTTACCAACTGTGAAAGTCCAACATTCTAACTAAAGTCAAAAACTTCAGCCAATGACGAATTGAATTGTACTTCAAATAGAACAAATAGTGGGTTTACAGAAACAAAGCGCTTCTATTGAGAATATGAAATTAATCTCAAAACGCTATTTTGAGATTAATTTCGCTAATCAGAAGCCACGGATTCGAATCCGGTTCTGTGAGAGCCTGGTCTCTTACCATTGAGCTATAGGTATTTATAATTGCTAACTTATTTTTCTACCAGTTCTCTGCCATTCTGCTGTTTATTCTTTGTTTTAAAGAACATACAGTCCACCCGAAGAAAAATGGTCGCTGCAGTCCATGAACGTGTGTAAACAACTTCATTTATGAACTTTAGAACGAGTTTAGTTCTTCAGAATGAGAGACTCACTTGAAGTTAATTACAGATGCTTTGCTGCTTTTGAGGACTAATATGGTCGCCTAATTTGTAAGTGAGCTGACAAATTTAACTTTCTAATTAAACGTCAGTAAGCTTCATGCTAAAAATAGGTGTGGCAGTCCTACTTCTTCGGTTGAATTATGTACATAGTTTCTATTACATTGGAGACTCTTCTTGAATATAGTTACTCAAATACAGTATGTAGTGATACCCGGTTACCCAGTGACGGTATCGTGAATAATATAGCGCCGTACAAGTTCCGTGTTACAGCAGAAGTTCCAGCTATTGAGTTGAATAACTTAATGTCCACCGAAGTTTCCACATTATCTTGAGAAGTCTCTTTGTTTTGTTGAGTTGGCAGTTGCTAAGTAATAAATATGTACTTCCAACGAGTATCTTAGTAGTTGGATGTTCATGCAGGTATTCTATCTGCTAAGTTGTTAGACTTTTATGTCAGACGAGAATAAACTTCTGTTGGGAAAATAAGTATACTATTACTTGCATATTGTTGTTTTAGACAATTACTTCCAAGTTCGATGTCGTTCGTATATCGATACGCAGCCGATGGCAAGAGGGCTAGTTCATATCTCGTACAAAGAATTGCGATTGCACTTCAACGCCGGAATGCGGCTAGCGTTATTGACACCATGTCGCATGGGCACGGACTCCTTTACATTGTTTAGGTTAGGCTTTTATTATAATTAATTTTAAATAATAAAATAAAAAATATTACTATGTTCCATCCGTGCCACTTTATATCGAAATACAAGAATCTAATTTCATTATATAAGATTGTTTTCATTGTTATATTATGTAGTACTTCTTAGTATTAAATTCACATGAATGGACCAGAATATTACGAAAATAAAATTAGTACTACATGAAAAAACCATTAAGTTAAGAGCTCCGCTGAATTATAAATTAGTGTATTTTCATACTGTGTGCACGGTTTTAATATAAAGCTTAACATTACATTAATTTACCAACACATTTTGTTGCAAATTCGATCTGCATTTTACAGATATTTATATATTTTATTAACCAATACATTAACTATAAATATGAAATTAAACCATGGCTCAAAAAGCCTCTAAAACCCTAATCACCATTAATCTATCCGTCCAATATGTTATGTATGTAATACTTAGAGTATGTAATTCTTTATATTGTGGTGCCATGGACACACACAAAGGACAATACATAAACACTCGAACCTAGAATAGAAATCTAAATTTTTTAAGCAAAAAATATTCAGAAGTATTCTTGGTCGGTAATCGGGTCCAGAACCCTACCGTTGCGCAACGTCAGTCATTAAATGTATGTAATCTAATGTAATGTAATACTGGTCATTCCCCGTCAATTACGGGTAAGAACCCGGATTGAACTTACTTAGCGTCCCGATATAGCAAAGAGAAGCAAGGAGCGGCGTTACCTTCATAAATCTCCTTTTCAATGTTAATGTTGCCTTTGAAATGGATTCGCTGGCGAAAGTACGACTTGAAAAACGCAGACAAACCGACCTCCCATTAATATACAAATTTTGACACAAATACCTGCTTATCACAATTGTAATTTGAATTAATTTATACCTATTGTTTACGCATACGCAATGATTTCTGAG
>DWON01007628.1:0-12752 GCA_018251015.1 Phocides pigmalion okeechobee
CGTCCCACAGCGGCACGTGGTCCGCGTGCGCCGCCGGGCACGGCCACGCGCAGCCCGCGCGCCGCGGGCGCCGCCGCTGCGACACGCGCAACGTACATTTCAATTTAACTTTAAGATATTGTTTATGTATAGTATTGGTATTTTTATATTTCTATTTTGTATAGCATTATCGTGTCTATGGGCCTTAGTAGCCTGAAATAAATAAATAAATAAATAAATAAAAAATTAAATACATAATTACTATTAATATAGCGTAATAAAAGTTATGATCATTACATAAATCATTTTTATTTTTAAAACATGTACGTTACAATCTGAGATAGAAAAAGGAGCCCAGTATCCTCTGTAATATTTTCCTACTCTGCACATTAAGGAGTCCGTCACGGCGCATGCGCGGAGTGACGTCAGCGCGTCTCCCTCGCACAAAACGAGTGATCGCCCACACGCACGCGGTCCTAGTCTACCGGTACACTGACTATCAGCATCGAAACCAATAGACTACAATTCAATCACCGTCGTAATTGATTTTTTAAACAGAACATCTTCAACGCTTTTGAAGCGTAACTGCATAAATCATAAGGACTACCGTGCTAGACTGCCTTTACATTTCGAATCAATGTAGCGCCAAAAACATAATACCTTATTTATTGTAATGACTTGGGAGACTAAGGACATTATAACGAATCCAACTATGCATCATGCAATTGTCCCAATATTTTAGGCGTTATCATGGAATATCTATACCCACTTACATGCAGTTTTAAAATACGTCTTTTCGAATTATCATAGTCGGTCAAATGGGACCTATCACACTTTAGAACGATAGAGACCTAAATAAGAAATCAAGTTTTTGAGAATTACAAAGAAATTTACATGTATATAAGTTTTGTAACTGGAAGAAAGTTTTTATGTGTGCTTTTGGAAAATCCACCTATCTTAAATGTAAAATACATGTTTATATTTATGTACGCGGTATACATGAAAAAATATTTCGTATTTCTAGCAGGAATTCTTCAAATTTCGAATTAGGTCTCTATTAGTTTAAAGGTGACTTGCGACGTTAGGACAATTTTATTTATTCATTTCGTACTTCACACATACATACATATTTCATTTAGATACTTAAACATTTATAACTAGAACTTCCATGTTCAGTTTTTGCTGGTCGAGAATTTGCATATGCTAGGTATAGGTACGAGTACATCTGCGCACTGCACCGCTCGACATAAATCAACGAAGGCGATTTATTAAACGCGGCCCTTGCTCTTCTTTGTGCCGCTATTTTACTCGAGACCCCTACTCAACCTTGCGATGTAATTGATTTTTTAATTAGAATTCTGATATGGCAGCTTATTACCCATTTTTTTCCAATTTTACTTCTTTTCTGAAGATTTATGAGAATCTTGAACTAACCTGGAGTTATTGAAATTCTTTCCAGGATTTACAGTAAAGTATTTCTGTCTTAGAATAATAATGAGTACAGTTATTGCTGTGATATTGTTTTTCTTTTATATTAATGTTTGATTTGTATGAATTAAATGATAATTTATTATTGAAATATGTGTCTCGTGTAATAATACAAAACGACAGAAAGATAATAAATACTTTCATATTTTAACTTCTTTTATTTTATATTAAAGCTAGAACAGAAATCAACCGCTGCATTAAAACACCTTTCATCAAGAACAATAGAACATACCGCTAGGATCATAAATGATCGTTGCACTTTAGTAAATTAATGTTTTCTTCGTATTCGTTGAACTCAGGAAAATATTTTTGATATCGTGCAAAGCTACTGAATAAACTGCAAGTTACGGTGAAATAAAAATCCTAAGCATTGTTTCGTATTGCAAACTAAATGTTTCAAATATGACTAGTAATTCGTAAATATTACTACCAATCTTGCAATAACCACAATTGTTTAAAATTTAATTTGGAAATAATGTTAAGTGTCAAAATTCTATTATATATTTTTTATATAACTGTCGTTTTTACGTATGCATGCAAAGGTAACAAAGTACCCAAATAAATAACACGTTAGTGCTTAAAACTTTACCATAGCGCTTCTTTTATCTCAAAAAACATTCGCATAAAAACACTCTAGAATATTGAGCAAACAAAATGTTGTGTTGCATTTATTTGTCGCATACATCACGCTAGCTAAGCGGGAATCTATGAGATTCTCACAATAGCAAGGGACGGTGCGCAAACTTCTGAGAGCCCTTTCTATTTGGGGTTGTCATCAGACCCCTGCCACACTGCCCTTCGAGGGGACACAACAATATGGCACAAGTTACGGGCGTTAGTAGAGCTTTCTTTTAAAAGCAATACCATTAATGATTTAATGCTCTTTTTTATGTACCTACTATACTTTTTGGAGCTATCTTTGTTTTATTGATTTCTCAATTTAACAACTAGCAATAAATTGTTAAATTATAGTACTAAATATTTTACATTATAGCAATGATACTTAAAAACATTCTCTTTTTTCGTTTTCTTCATTATTATAAAATGTACTTATAAAAGATCCCATGATCAAAGCGCAAAGAAGTATTTGCATTGCCAGTAATCTTTCAGCTCTAATGAGACAGGAAAAAAGGCAATTGAGTGAACTTTACTGGTAAGCGTGTTGCTTATACGGCGATGTTCACTTACAAAGCTCCTGTGTTTGTTCCGTCAACTAGCGCCTTAGGCAGGTTAGGTAAATATACAAGGCTATACTATATATCCCAATACTCCAGAGAGCCAATTCAACTATGAAGAATCTTCATCGGTTAGTTACGTGAACGGTGTTTCTAAAGTAATTTCGATAAGTTAAGTTAAATATCGATCTCGTGTCCAACTGTAGATTATAATCTAATATTCAATCGACATTATATTTTCGGAATACAATTTATAGATGGCAGATTTATAGATCAGGAAAATATCCACGTATGACCTACTAGGACTTTAGTTCTACTTGAGGTTGAATAAAGATCTCCTTGGAAATATATATCCTTAGTAGGTAACTTGCCCTCAAGAACACAAAAATATATCTCTTATATTCTTCATTTATGAAATATTATATAATTCTTTCTTGTAATTAGCCGGTATACCGACACATCGACAGTTATTAATAACCAGTTTGTTCTTGTAGTTGTGATTTGTAAAATAAATATAACAACAAAACATATCCAAAGAGAGTATTGAACGTATGCCGAAGACTGAAGGACTAACAATCAAAACCGGACGATTCGAATGTTTGCTTCGTACATATACAATCCCGCAATCACTATCAAACTCTAGATACATTCATTTGCATCATTCCTATTGAAAACAAACAAAAGACTGCATTATCGGCGAATAATTGATTCGGTGATCAATCAAAACATTGATACACATTATACTAGAACTCATACCTAGATTAATCTACTGAGTACTTAGTATATACCTACATATAATTATTGTACGACTTCATAAGTAACGTGTAATTTAAGGTTAGGTTAGTAGTCATTATCGTTCAAAAATCTGTAAAGTTTCTAAAAGGAGTTACAAAGCCTTGACGATAATCAATTTAAAGTATCATAAATAAGTTTTATAAAATAAACTGTACTCTTGAATCTTGCGACGCCGGCATACATAAACCATACGGGAAACAGAAAAAGAATAACGTCGGCATCTGCATAATTTATCCACGCTACCGCATATGGACAAAGAGATATAGAACTATTAACAAAATGCATAGTGATCGCGCGATAGAGACCCTTCTGAACTCATTTGGACCCCGATCGTGAGGTCATTTATAATATATTGCTCTCTGATTGTGCGCGAAGGCGTTCATTAACATACCAACCTTCATTAGTCCTTGTAAAATTCTGTTATACAGTCATAATGAAAATAAATTCATCGTAGAACCTAAAATAAAATAGATACTGCATAATTCATCCATCCTTTTATGAAGACACTAAACTAAACAAAATACACTTATTTTAAAGTCTATATGGTTCTTAGTTCTAATGAGTAGCAACGTAGATATGATGTGGCTTCGTGTGGGACTCTTGTTCTATATTAAGTCGGTTACTGATATCCGTGGATGGCAATGAGCACTTACGAATAGGTAGTCAGCATCTATTCGCTATTTCAATTAAAAAATAGATATAATACAAACAAAATTGGGCTCCCGAAATATTTGATAACGCAATGTTCGTTAACACTGAGACCATCCATCAACCGACATCAGGAAAAATGATTTTAACAGTTCAACCAATTTGATGTCAATTTTTTGTTTTAATATACCTTTAAATGACAGTTTCACAGCTAATTTTAATATAATATAACCATAGGAGTAACATTTATGCAATTGATGATGTGTTTTACTGGCACAATGTTCTGATAAACTTTTACGTAACAATTTTAAAATAAATAATAATTTAGGCTAAACGATTTACCTCATACAATATATTAATTCTAAGGATAATACAATCTCCTAAAACTCTTAACATTATGCAATAGAAAGACATTTCTTCGATAAATCTAAAAACAAATAGCAACTTAAAATTATGAACAGTATTTCAAAAGTCACAATCACAAAAGCAAAATTGTAGCAACTGAATAATTTATCTGCGCTCCCGCTTATGGACAAAGAGATATAGAGCTATTAACGAAAATGCACTCGTGATCGTGCGATAGTGACCCCTCCGAACTCGCTCAGACCCCAATATAGCTACGTCACCGATAGTATTGTGCTCCCTTATTCGTGTCACGGCGTTCATTACCACACGAATCATCCGTCAGCCGAAATAAAATGCTACGGGATTAACTATTTAATCACTTTGGCAATTATCTTACTATTTCTAGGGTGTCATGTTTCAAATGCATATTTGTTTTATCGCTGATTTACTTTTGTTATACTTTCGTGACACCTTTTCCAATTAAACATTATTTACTTTATGAGCTATGGGTGAAACGTTCTAAATTTAACAATTTTTAGTATTTAACTAATAGTTATACTAAAATAATATTACAGTCGTAAATGATAGAATTCTAGGAATGACAAGTTTTTTGGAATATCATATATCACACGACATTTGACCTACTTGTCTTGGCAAAAGACAAGTTATTGTAAATGACGTGTATCTTGTTAAAAACTGTTCTCAGCTTACCATTCCTCATTTATACAATTTATCATATGTAGTAAAACTGTAGTTTGACACAACAGAACCGTCATCATCTTTACAATCCGCTGTTAAGTATTTCTTGTATTCCGGTAGGAAATGCGGTTGCCACACATTTACAACTAAGTCAATAAGGTCTAGTAAGGTGGCAGAACTATAGTCCAATCGGGGGGAGGTACCACCATCGCCCTCATAATCCACCGTAAAGCATTACTTGTGTTTCAGTTGGAGGAATCAAGTCCTTAGTAGCAGTAATGCAGTAAGATTAAATCCAGTTCCGTCTTAAGTGAGAATAACTGTGTATGTCCATTGTAGGCAGAGATCATTTAACCGAGCATAAAATAATAATTGAAAAGTAATCTTTCATTTATAGGCAACAATTTATCTCCTGGTACCTTATGATTTATAAAAAAGATTTAGCATTTTACGTCGTGTGTGTTATATTAAACAATATAACGAAACGTTAAACAAAATGTATGGACTAATGAACCAAAGTTCAATGATTTCTTTTGCATAATATATTTGTTTATATTTATATAGCGTGACTGCTATCATTCATCTAGATCTTCAAACATTTAACAGAGCGATATCTTTAGTAATAAAATGAACCAACATTAAATATTCACTAGTCCATTCGCTTTATAAAGCTATTTCAATTAACGCAAAGATAACAAAAGAAGCACCTACTTCTACGAAATGAATGAAACGAGGTAGCAATAACTGACTTCAAGAAATAATTTTCTTGTTTTAGAAATAACAAACAAGTGTGTAAGTATTTTTAAAATATCTTATTAAACTTTACCAAGTTGTTTTTGTTGTTTACTCATAGATAAATTCAAATCACATACTTTGCTGATAGCTATAACTTTGTAATGGTGGAGTTCAGAATTTATAAAGACTAATTAATTAGTTTTTTAACGAACTTTACGTAGAAACGGGAAAAATCTATACATCTTTCCCCGTCAATAACAAGTTATACTAACATGGAAGTATACGAATGACGGATACAGAATGTAAACATTTCAACGAATATTTTTTCCACAATACTAAGAGCTAGGAGGAAAGTTCCAGACCATCTTCCGTTGTATTATATGTTTGGCAATAGTAATAAATAAATACAATCCTGCCTGAGTACAAACTCACTGCAGCCTACGGGCCAAACACAAATGTCTCAACCTGCATCAAACACAAATAAGACAGAAACCCTACTCAAACGTATAGTTAGTACAACATTTAATGAAGTACTCCTGCCAATGCCAATGAAGGTGCTACCAATGCTTCTGGTCCATCAGTCAAGTAACGGTTTTGGATATTGCCCTATAAATCACTGAGGAACCAAATTGTGAACAAATACAAGCCGGTCGAGGCCGCTGAGCGACTTTGGCTTATGCGAAATGAGTCAAGTTAAATTCAAATAGTATTTATTCAAGATGTCCACGAGTAAATATTACTCGAATTCGCACCTTCAGAGGTAGTATCAACTCTCAGATTTTAGGGAAGGGCAAGGCGGCAGGGTAATAAGTAACCTTTTCCTCACTTTAAAAAAGCCGTCAGAATCGATTCAGCCGCTTTTATGTGTGACCCAAAACTTTTAGCTGTTGTCTGTTTAATGACAAAAAAAGACAAAATGGACAACATCAAAGAAATTTAAACCATTTTTATTATATATTATGGTAAATATACGCTTTTGCAATACTTCATAGACGAATACGAAGAGCTTGGTTACTGAAATAACAGAGACAAATTTAGATTGTATAATAGAATCGTGCACAATTCGTCCGTTGAGATACTACTTCCATTTTTAGTTTGAAAGAATTCTTAAATTTGGATAGATATTTGTGGTTTGGTTGACTCGCTTGTATATGAAACGACCATCTTAGTCCTCAAAAGTAGTAGTTTTCCATGAACAGTTAAATGTCGCTGTCAAATTGTTTTGTCCTTTTCTATTTCATTATTTTTATATTAAGTAAGACAAACAACCCAATAACCAAGACGTTAGTAATATAGCGCTAGTATAAAAACTTTATGAATAAGGAGGTAGGTGTTCCAATGTTTCCGTCTCATCAGTCGAGTAACGGCCTCGGATATTGAGCTATAAATCACTAAAGAAACAAATTGTAAACGAATACGACAAGTCGTTTGAGGTCACCTGACGGCCGTGGCTCAGTTACATTGACAAATAGACTTCATACTACACAATAGCCCTCGTATTCTAGAATAATTGAGTAAATATATCAATTTCTTAACTATAATATACATCGTATTTAATTTTAAGCGCCTATGTTATAAAACTATTATAAAAAATTGATTGATTAGAAGTCATGTACCAAATATATATTAAGAAATATATAACTTATGTATCTAAAACTGCATTCACATGAATTACACAAATGTTACTTTAAATTTAAAAAAGTAGGTAGGTAAATATAAATAACAACCAAGAAATAATTAGAAAAGTTTAAAATGAAACAAAGTATTTATTATTTCACGAACTAAATGCGATGAGAAATTAACCCAGTGGCCCGGCAGTCAGTGCAACTGTCACGCCCCAAGCGCACTCATTTGTATAAATTGTATAATCCGTTATTTTCTGCAAGGCGGCTATTTGCCGGACAGTTGAGCTGCAATCGGCTATCATGTTTCACCGACGCTACGACGCCGCACACGTAATTCGATCGTAATATGTATTGTTATGTGTGAGAGGAATAATATAGCCTTGTTTTGTTGGTTTGAAACTATAACCTTGTATCGTATCTATTTTAAAGGGAGAACTATATGGGGAAGTGCCACCACCGCCCTCATAATCCACCTTAAAGCATTACTTGTGTTTCGGTTGGAGAGATGCGGTTGCCGGCTAAAATTTGAATCAAGGATTTTATCTTTTTTTTTATTATGAAAAAGTAAGAAATGGAACAGATATCAACAAAGAAATTGAACAGATACTCAAATAGAACAGAAGTTCTATTTTAAGATGGACGTACTCGTAGATGCGTTCCTACTCTTGAGGACTAAGATGATCGCCTCCAATAATGTGAATCTCTTATCTTAGTCCTCAGGAGAAGCAATGTATCTACGTTCAAGCTCACTGCGACTGCGACTACTTAACATTAGGTTGTTTGCATGCTCGTTTGCTACTCTTCTCACATAAAAAATCTAAACTTTAATGTTACACAAGAAAGTAGACGAGCATTCACCCGCATAGTGTTAAGCGATCAACATGGCTTAAGTACATTAATAATATACTCCATTAAGAGGTGCAGACAAACTTCAAAGTGATTTAATTTATTTTGTACCTACAGCTCTGTTTTACTGCAACGCTAGGGTCGATGTGTTCTATCAAGCAAAAGACAAAAAGAATTTAACTTATTGGTCGTTATTGCATCTTTTGTTCAAGAATCTTGACCTTTTCGTTGGTTATCTGTGACAGAAGCACTTTAGTAGTACCAAAGTGGTTTGATTTGATAAGTGAAATAAAGTAGACATACAAGGCAACACTTATAGTCACCAAGAATTTTAATGTATCTGTAATCAACTTGAGGAGTTATTCTGAATTTTTCGATCACAGACGCTTTTCCTTTATATAGTGAGCATTTAAAATCTACTAAGAGCAACATGGTACTGTAATTTATACAAGAAAACTCACAATTGACTATTAAGACATTAATATAATACCAGCTATTACATTCATTTGATCCGACGCTGTAAAAAAGGTGAACGTTCAAACGTATGAAACAAAACATTAACCCTGTGGTCACGTTCGAAGCCCTCTCGTGCAGTAAACGGACATTTGCCGAGCAGTTGAACTCAATCGGCTATCACATTTCAATATAACACTATCGCCGGCGACATAACGGCATCGAACCTAAACTTTAATATCACCTGAGGAACATTGAATAAATTTACATTTCCTTACATTTGTTTTTATTTTTACAAAAATATAGGAAAGTAATTAGTATAAATAGGTAGATACATTTATAAAACACATTTACGCTGTGCCTATAAATTAATTTAGAAATCTACGTTATTATTTAAAAATAAACATGACTTTTAAGAGGGTAATCACAAAATGAACGCGCTTCTGAACTGATAACTATGAGCTTTGTATTCAGATCAATTGTAGGAAATGCAACGTCAATAGTTTTTATATAGAGTTTTTTAAAGTTTTCTCACGCATTGGATGAATGTTATTAACGTAACCCAAACCCTTCCCATTTTAATAGGAAGTGACCACTACGAAAATAAAATCCACTGAGATGCTATATATTTTCTGCATTTAATACGTACTTATATAAACACAAATTCATATAATATCGTATCCTACAGATTCCTATATTAAATTAAAATGTTGTATTTGTCTATGTACAGTAATATGAGCTTAATGTCAGGGAAGGGTAATAATAAGGCAGACGAGTGGGTGACAACTAGTAATAAAATTTTATGCGTACATACGTACATTGCAGGACACGCTAAACGGCTACAGCGGTTATCGATAGACGGCCGTATTAAACTTGTGGGAGATCTTATAGGCGGTTTTAAGCATTTGACGGACCAATTGGTCAATGACACATATTTACATCAGTACGTATTGGAATAGTGTCGTACAATCTAGACTTACTTCAGTTGTTGAAAGATACTCTTGTTCAGTATTAGTACATAAGAAGGGTTGTAGCCAATATAGTAATTACGTACGTAATCCAAAAAAATATAAACGATCCAATAAACAAAATAAACATAATATATCCAAAAAAACACACTAAAGCATAATTTAACAACAAGTAAATCCGGATATTTTAACCAGAGATCAAAGCTGAAAAGTAGATAAAAAAAATTAAAGGTGGAAGAACTATAGTTCAACCGGGTAGGTACCACCGCCGCCCTCATGATCCACCTTAAAGCGTTATTTATGTTTTGGTTGGAGAGTTAGGGTTGCCGGCTACACATTGAAGCGAGGCGACGATCTTAGTACTCAGGAGTAGCAACGTATCTACGTCCGAGCTTAAATACGATTTCAGTCGTGTTTATGGTTGTACATGGATGTCTATGAGCTGCAAATACTTAACATCAGGCAGTTTGCATACTCGTTTGCTACTTTTGTCTCATAAAAAAATCAATTAAGTATATCTTAAATTCGTGCACAAATAAAGAATGTATATTTCGCGCGCACTCGGCAAACAACCGGCGCTAACACAATATTCTGTCATTAGCAAACTACTGAAAAGTTTTCGAAAACTAAATAAATGCTCGCGTTCCATCCATGTTTGTAGTCCGACCAGAAAATGTGACATTTTATATATCTTTTTCTAAATCATGGAATTTTATTCCTGATTTTGGTATTCGCTAACCTAAAAAAACGATAGAATGTCAATTATTTCTGCTAACATATTTTTTTAGATTACAGTGAAATTTACGTATTTATAATATGTGAAATTACAACCTGAGGAATATAGGTAAAAACACTTTTAGAGATTTAAGAGTTTAAACAAATATACTTTAATATTTTTTATTTACATAAATGTAACGTTACGACCTATACACCTAACGATAAATTAATATTATCTATTAATATCATATAAAATCATAACCTTTTCGTACTCATATGTATTTTCTTATAGAACATGACTGATTAAAATTGGGACATATGAAGCTTTCATGCGATCAAAGAAAAAACACATAAAAATTAACAAAAAGAACTGCTATTAAGTAGTCTCGATCTAAGTCTTTTATTTTACCTGTCATCCTGTACAATAATACATTCTGATTATGGATACAAAATAGTTAAGAATAGTAATAACATTTTCATCTTTAAAGTAGAAAAAAGGAAAGTAAAATACATCTAAATGTACACTATTTTTAGCGTTGAAACAACTAACGCACACACCAATTCTAATCCTACTGATGGTTCAGCAAAACAATCGCTATTTCAAACAATTCAACAGCATGTTTCTAACGATTCCCCAGCGAACGATGTGTTTGTTGTGAGGTTGAAAACACCCCAATGCAGACCTAGATAGTATCATAGACAAGTTCCAGCGTAGCAACTTCAAAAGATTTAACACCTCTGAAATTGGTAAAAAAATGTAAATATTTAGGCCACATAGTTACTGCTGACCTCAAAGACAATAAAGATATTGAAAGGGAACGGAGAGCATTGTCGGTGAGGCCTAATATGTTGGTCCGAAGGTTTGCTCATTGTTCCCATGACGTTAAAATAACACTTTTTAACGCATACTGTACATCTTTTTACATAAACAGTCTTTGGTCCAACTATACCCAAAAGACATACAATGCTCTTCGAGTCCAGTATAATAATGGTTTCAGGATGTTGATGAGGTTACCTCGTTACTGTAGTGCATCAGGTATGTTTGCAGAAGCACGTGTTAATTGTTTTTATACTTCAATGCGTAAGCGCTGCAGCTCCCTGATGCAGTGTCCGGGAGAGCTCCAACAGCATCCTGACCATGATCAAGGGACGAGTTGACTTTATATATATAAACAAATGTCAGTCATACACATATTGTTGGTGTAAAATTCTGAAATAAAAAAATATGAGTCTTAGTTACTTAAATAAAGGATTATTATTATTAACAATAATAAGCAAGCCCACTTAATTTAAATATTCATGGAAATGCACTAAAGCTTGTAGTTTCAATAAAATCTGCAAATATGATAACTCATTCGGCAAAAATACTATATCTGTTTTATATGAATCATTCAACTTTTTCATTCATAAAAACATCTCCATTTTTGTTCTTCAGTAATTTTAACACAATTTCAATGTAGTGAATTCTAATTGTCGCTTCAGTCATTGTCTTTATAGGTATTTTTGAAACTTTAATATTAACACCCCAATTGTTGTTTCGAAACGATTTGTATAAAATTGAGTGACGAGGATTGTTTTTAATTTTTTAAACATAAAATGCCTTGTTTTTTGTAGCGCAGTTGTGACAGTAGAATATGTAGTTAATTATGAAAACGAAATTTAACTGCGAAAACTAGACTTATGTCATCATCAAGCCATTAAGAATATTATTATGATGGATTAATTTCAGTATAACGTACGTAAAGTTTTTAGGCCATTATCGAGTGATATACTACTTATCGTCTATAAACATATTATTAATATTTATCAGGTGCGTACATTTTCTGACAATACTTTTCCTATACTTATTATTAATAGATATGTAAACTTTTTCAATTAATAATCTTTTCAATTCGCAATAGAATGTATCTAACAAATCCCAAAGTTTACAATGTATAATAAGCTTTTGCAACTGCCATATCTCAAAGGCGAGTAACGAGGTATCCAGCCGAATACAATGTGCACGATGCAACCTAAATTTTGTCTGAAACAAGCTTCATATAACAGCATTAGTTTAAACTTGCAAAATCTTATTGTCTCTCTGCTCTATGAGCTTCGTCACACAATTAGGTGTGTTGTAGCTGTTCCTCCTTGTTTTAAATCATATTATGTTTGCAAAGTCTGTGAGTATAAAACACGTTTAAACTAACAATTTCTTGCTATATAATATGTGTGGGGTTTGTGTCCATACCTGAGGCCGATTTAGATGCTTAAATACATATATGTCACGCACTTGTAAT
>DWON01007629.1:0-12751 GCA_018251015.1 Phocides pigmalion okeechobee
AACTGAATTAATGATACAGTTCGACTAAAAAAAGTACGTTAAAAACTTTAATCGCTTCTCCAGAAAAAGTACGTTTTTTAGAGTTAATATAGTATTCTTGCGGACAAGCGAGGAGTAGCAATGCATCTATGTAAGCGCTCAGACAGACCTTTAATCGAGTTGCTGGATGTAAATGTCAACGGGTTAGAATAACCACTTAACATCAGATGGCTAATACACTGTTTTGCCCCTCTTACATCAATAAAAAGACTTAACTTTCAGCTAAGGCTAGCAGCTTGCGTAGATCATAAATGATGAACAAAGTTAAGCAACGTCGGGCGCCAACATTTGTTTGATGGGTAACCATTAATGACAACATTTCATACGAGCTTTAGTGCTTTGGAGGACATCTTGGACAGTCCGTTCCTGCAGTTATCTTTAGGTAGTAATAGCATTATCCAAATCCCAGACAGATACAAACATAGGTTTCTGATTATAAAATACAGACTCCTTACACTCATTTTGCATCGAGAGTTAAATACTTGTCAACATTTGAAGACATTAATAATATGTCGTTATGTTCTGTTTGACTAAATTCTATCTATAATTACATTAGATTTTTCTCTCTTGTCATATCTTGGACTCAACAGGTTAAGACATTAATTTACATAATCATTATAGCTAACACACCGTAGCCTTGTATAGTATAAAGATAAAACTTAAGCAAATACTTAAAATAAGGTTTTAAAAGGATGTGGATGTAATTGCATTGAAGATAAAAAGTTTATTAACTGGAAGAAAAAAGCATTTCTCAAATGAGCATGTCATTTGTTGAAATACACATAATTTAAGTGTATGTTGATGTATTTAACACTTTGACTGCAGGGCGGATATAGAATTCAGATTATAAAAATGAAGTTAAAAGGATCATATTCCCAGCTAATATGAGATGTTTCTACACATGTTTAGTTCATAATAAAAGATATAATTAATATAATATATAGTAAATATTCATAAAATACATATGCGCAAAAAACATTTAGGAGTGTGTAAATTGGGTTAGAAACACATAGAGGAATTAAAATTTTTACTTTCTGCAAAACATATTTGTACTTTATATATTGGTTCTTCGAGCTGGATCCTAAATAATGGGATATTAAAGTATCCCAAGTTTCTTTTACTTGACATTGACAACTCTGACAACATCTATCAACATTTCAAGCATTTATGTTTGAATTGTTGATAGATGTTGTCAATAAATAAAAATACTCACGTGTAAGTCTCATCAGGAGCCTCATGTCTGATGGCAGTGCAATGATGGGTGCTGGAGGATGTAGGAACACACTCCGTAGTGCACATAGTCCTGCCTCCACTAGTTTCGAGTCCAAAGGGGCGGTCTTGAGCAAATCAACCAATGCCGTTGCAGTGCCTTGCTCCACCAGTTCTAACACATTTTCTGGTGTGCCTTTTGCTAGAGATCCTGCCATTAATAACATATAAGTATAATAAACATCAAGTCCAAACAAGTAACCTTCTTTCCAAGCTACCTGCAAATGAATAAATGCCAAAATACCTAAATTTGTAAAGTTTTTAAATTCAGTCAAGGTCACCAGCAATAACACCTCTATTTTCCAAATTTTTAATGTATACAGATTTTCCTTCATGTTAAATTAAGTAGATAAGACTACTACAAAAAAAAATATAGACGATGGTATACTACATTTAATGAGATCTTATTTAAGAAGCATCAGAATAGTATTTATTCTGATGCTTGTTAAAGAAGATCTCATTTGACATTTATATCAGAGAATTGGATTGGAGTAATAGAATGCAAAATATGATTGTTTTTATATCTGAATACAATGAGTCACATTAGAACACAACCATTGCAGCAAACAATTCTATGACAAGAATGTTCACACCAATTGGATGTGTTGAGTTTGTTCTTTTATAATCAGCAGTAGTTGCAACAACCAGTATTAAAAAAGGAACTTGCTGTTAAGCTATCATTTTTGCCTGCATCTTTACCAAAATTAACATTCTGAATTTAAGTAATAACAATTGTGTTATCGCTTAGCCTTATCTGAACCCGTCCTATACATAGAAGAACTGAGACCAGTGTAGCACCAGCTTATACAAAGTAATTTACCAAGTAAGACATTAACGAAATGAATAAACACACATATTTGAATAGTGGGAGAACTATAGTTCAACCGGGGAGGTACCGCCGTCGACCTTATAATCCGCCGTAAACCATTACTTATATCGGTTGGAGAGGTGTGGTTGCCGTCTACACTTTTGCCGAAGCAACATATCTACATTCGAGCTCAGACAAGACTTCGATTGTGTTTGTAGTTGTATGTGGATGTCTAGGGGCTGTGACTAATTAACATCAGGTGGTTTGCATACTCGTTTTCTACTCTTATTACATAAAAAATATAAACATATATTTGAACACTTTCAAAAGTCCCTAAACATTATTTTGATAAAAATCAGTTTAGTTCAGATAAAAATAATATTCGCTGCGCTTAATATGTACGTCATATATGGCTTTGTATGTTTTTTTTTTTAATATGGTAATAGCATTTGTATAGTTCATAAAGGAATTTATGAATAATCAATCTTTTGTATGTTGGCTTTTGCAGAAGAATTAACAACATGTAAGGTCATGTTTCTAATATTGACAGTCTAAAACATTTGATTATTAAATAATTACAACATTCCACTTTAGCAATTATTCATTTACATAAATACTTCAATAACATATATTTCTTATAATTGGTATATTGTACTTTGTATATTAACTAGACACATTGTGAGTATGACACTGATAACAAAGGGCAATCAAAGTATCAATAACAGAATACTCACTACAGCTTGTTTCTACCCAAGATGTATTTACAAGTTAACAAGGGTACCAGTATGTCATAATCATATTTATGTCGCAGGTTCATATAAGAGACCCATCAAACTTCTTTTTTATTATGAAAGAGTAAGAAACGGGCATGCAGGCCACCTGATGTTAGGTCGTCACTGCAGCCCATGGACAATCACATTCAATTTCAAATAGAACAGAAGTTCTATTTAAAGATGGACGCGGATGTGTTCCTACTCTTGAGGACATAGATGGTCGCCTGCCAATAATGTGTATCCGGCAACCACACCTCCCCAATCAAAACAATATATGAAGAACATGTTGCTTTATAGCGGGTTATGAGGGTGGCGGACATGGCGCCACCCTCCTTTAAAACCTTCTATTCATTATTATATGCTTACCTGTTGCAGTTTATTCAATAATACAGCATATAAAAGAAATCTATATAAATTGAACATTTCTTTCCTTTTCTCTTTCTTAAATCTTTTTGCCTTCAAAGAGTAGAAAACACTCACTACGATACTATGGCCAACCTCAAATAGAAGTGAAGACCTATCTGATTTAGTTCACAGATGTTATTACTCTTGATGACTAAGATGTTTTACCTGTTTATAAATGTAACTCCTATACAATTCAAATTAAACAAGTGAATTGCTTCTTAGCTCAGTACTACCATCTACCAGGTCAAACTATAGGTCTATAATCTACAATATTCAACTCAGAGGCCTTAACTAAATAGAGCATTCCAAAATCCAACTCAAGACCTTACCGTACCACACAAAACATAACACAGCAACAAAATGTACCTTGCAATTGAACGAAATATTGATAAAAATTGTGGGGTGTCCTTAGTCCGTCAAGAGTTCTAACATTTTTGGTGCATTTAATCGTACTATTTGCCTAATAAAAATTACTCATTAGAACAGGTGTAACAATATTTATACAGAGTCGCTTTAAAAACAATAGCAGTGTTTACCTATTGTGATGGTTGCTTCAAGTCGTATATTGGGATCTGTATCCTCTAGCATGAGCTGCAGCAGCCGGGGAACTATCCCTTGCTGTATAACAGAGCTTTTCTGACGGTTGCTACCAATCACGGAATTCTTCAGTGTCACCAACGCTTCAATTACCTTCGCCGGGTCCGATGAATACAATTCATCGATGTAAGAACGGGAGCTTTCGATATCCTTTCGGCAAAACGATATAGGTTATAAACAAGTAGAACGCCAAAAAACACTTTTTAGCACAAACATCTAATATTTTACCCACCATAAATACAGTTAGTTGCTGCATATTTTGCTAAATTTGCGCAGCACTGTTGTTAAAAATATCGTCACAGTTCTCTTGAGAAACCGATTGGCGCAAGATTGGAGATTGTCGAACGAAACGAAAACGACGTAAGAAGCTGTCGTTGTCAATTCGCCACCCTACCATCTGTCATATCACGCACGGATAACCACAGATGTTTAATAGACAGTAGATTAAATTATATGAAAACTCATGTACATTCTAAACCTCACGCACACACAACCAAAAAAAAACTGAACTTGCTCAAATTGTCAACTAATGACCGATTTGTTTTAAAAACAATGATTACTTCACCATATAATCATATACTTATAATACAAGATTAATTTAGAGATTTTAATTTTTTTCCGTCTTACTACATGTGTGGATGTGTCAGGAGATCATATACACACATATTTATATCATTAATATATTAAATTCATCTTTTATATACTAATTTTGATGTTTGAAAAGTGTTTCGTTTAATTCTTATGGTTTTTTTTTTTTGCAAAAAATCTGTATATGATATAACTTTACTATTTTATATCTGTACTCTACGGCTTGACTGACAAAGCTGATGACATTATTGACAAATTTTGTTTGACTTTGATAGTTCTAGAGAAATTTTAATAGAAAAGTGAATAAAGCGAAAGTTTAGCTCCAAATCGGCAATTGTGTTTTATCTTTCCGCCGTAGTTTTCTACGCTCTATTTGCTTTAGGTATGTCATACTAATCATTGCAACAAATCTATAACGCTGTTACTATGGCCGACTCTGGCGTAGACACTAGCAATGAAAGCAGCGATAATCCGGTTTTCGACCATTCTCAATGTATGTTTGAATTCAATCCACCCGCAATTCCAATCAATCAAGCAGGACAACCTATGCCAATAGACTTTTTAGGCGAACCACACGAACATATAGGAAAAATAAAGTGCTCCACAAAGGCCAGACATTGCCGATTGAAATACAGATACGGTGGCACAATTTGCTCGTCTAGGAACAAAAAGCTTCGATTCGCTGCTTCTACCAATAACAATGAACTTGTCGAAAAGCTTCTGTTGTCAGGTGCTGATCCAAATAGTTCTGACGAACACAAAAGGAGTCCACTTCACTTGGCATCTTGCCGCGGGTACGTAGATGTCGTACGGTCATTACTGAAGTACGGTGCTAATCCAAACATAAAGGATACTTTGGGAAACACTCCTTTGCACCTTGCCGCTTGTACTAATAATATCCCTGTCGTTATTGAGCTACTTGACGCGGGAACGGATGTCTCGTCACACGACAAAAATGGTCGCAACCCTATACAACTCGCTCAGAGTAAATTGAAGTTAATACAAATGCGTCCGAGTGGAGCAGGACACTTTGAGGAGACCAAGCAGCTTATTGGCGAAATATGTTTGGTTGTTGAAATGATGCTAAAGTACATGAAGATTCAGAAAGCTGACGCTGGAGAGCTGGAGTCCGTCCGTGAGAGATTGGAGCGTGTCAGTACTCGTGAGCAAGTAGATTCTGAAGTTCAAAATTTGCTCGACAGTCTTGATTCTCTTAAACTTAGATAAGTGAATGTTTACTTAATTTTTTCGAATATAAAGACTGTTCTTGTAACTGCCTAAGAGCTCACAAGATTATAATAGGCTCGTAAAATATAAGAACTTATATTAAGAATATTTTTATCCTTTGTTTGGTCCTGCCATAATACAAGAATTTACATTTGTGATAGGTTAGATTCATGGTGATTATAAAATGTGTACCTGTATGGTAATGGTACCAGGTGTAATGGTAATTTTTAAAAATTTATGAAATTCATCATTATTCTTCTTTGAGTAGACACTATTATATTTACAATTTAGATTAGTTTCAGTGAAATGTTAATTTTAAGAATACTTTCACTTTTATTGTCTGTTATTGCTAGGAAAATAATGCTGTATTATGAGCTTTAACACTTTTACTGCAGCAAACACAACTACTGTGGGTTATTTCCCGTAACGCTCACATGGGTTGTACACAACAACTGCTGTGTCAATACGAGACTGTGTGAGCTTAAACACACACAACACAAATCACACACAAGACTGGGAGCGGATACAACTGCTGTAAAATGTATGACAGCACTGCAGTCGAAGTGTTAATTGATGGTTAATGCTTTTATATAATCTGGATGTTTTAATAATTATAGTTGACCTTTAACAGCTACAATGAGATGAAACAATACCACTTGTGTTTATTACTTTCAATTGATACCATATCTATTATAAAGAAATGATACCTATTTAGGTATAGAAAAATAAGTATTGAAAATTTGTGACAGTAAGTATATAACGTAACTCATAGTTACTCAATTCTTTCGTAGTATAGAAATGCAATAATAAATCTGCTGTCTGATAAATAACACATTTTTGTCTATGTCTGTCTATCTAGCATGAAAGACAGACGTCTATGTGTAAGCAGTTGTTAATTAGAAGGGTACATAAAGGGTGGCTATTATTATAATTGCAGTGTTCAAATGTAACATAGTCTTTGGTAAAGCAGATAAAATTGAACACATGAGAAAGATTTCCTGAAAATTTTGCTCATCATTTAAGGCTTTGTATTTTTTCAATTTATTTCGATAAATGTAATTATAATTTTATACCATTGTTTCAACAATGGTATAGTAAATGTAGTCTTGATTTTTTGATATTTATTTATAGCCTCAGATACAACAAGTAGAACATTGCTTACAAATGCAATTAGTCCTTGGGTTTGCCATACTATAGCCATGTGGTCAAACACTAATCTTCATTAATTATAAGGTTTTATGTGCGAACATTAGTGTTTGACCACAACACGAATATATTTTAAAGGTGGTAGAGCCGTTAGAGCTCGCCCGGGGCGGTACCACCGCCACCCTCATAACCCACCGTAACGCAACATGTTGTTCATGTATTGTGTTTGGTTGGGGAGGTGTGGTTGCCGGATACACGTTATTGGAGGCGACCATCTTAGTTCTCAAGAGTAGGAATGCATCCGCATCCATCCTTAAATAGAACTTCTGTTCTATATGAGATTGGACATGGTTGTCCATGGGCTGCAGTGATCATTTAACACCAGGTGGCCTGCATGCCCGTTTCTTACTCTTTCTGCAGCACTGCGTGCCCACATGTCCACCCAAAAAAAGTCTGGTTATAATTATAAAACTCTCATATCACCATAAGCAATAACGAGACATTAACGATAACCCTATTTATAAATTTTGGAATGTCAAAATTATTATTTTCTTTACTAAACTCTAGCTGTTACATATAGGTAACAACCCTATATTACATTCCACATATATTTATAATATTTGAAAAGAAATTTGTTATTTCTCAAAAGGTATGAGAGACAACAACATTCTTATGAAAAACATCAAAATCAATTTATGTGGTAAAGAAGGAAGTACATACTTACTAGACTTACATGAAAAGTTACCCATTTTTATGAGTTATGACAATTTTTTTTGGAAACTCCTTACACAACCACTATTTTATCATTTCCCATAAAATGAGAATTTTGTGTTAGACCATTTATATTCCCAGGGTCTCCGTTATATGATCTTAGTCAATAAAAGTGGTACGTATCAATTTCATTCAATTACTCAATGTTAAAGACTAAAAGATGATACTAATAAGATAAATTATATGAAGGTTGTACCAATAAAACAATATTCCTTAGTCTTTTGGTACAATTCTTTTTACATAAGAAGAGTAGACCATATGATGTTAATACTAATTATCTTAATCTTAAACTAATATCATCACAGAATTTAAACATTATAGCATGTAAACTGGTGGTTTTGCCGTGATCATAAGCTATGCAACTGTTAATTATAAATTACAAATCGTTAATCATAAATATGTGTGACATCATATGGTATAAGTTAATAAGTTAATGGACGTCCATGTCCAACTTCAAAGACCAAAGTCCTGTCTAAGCCCATATGTAGATGGACTGCTTGTCTGAGGTCTGAGATGGAAGCCTCTTTTTTAGGTAGCCGGTACCCAGCCTTCTCCAAACGAAATAGAATCGTTGTGTCATGGTGGAACATGAGGGTGGAGGTGGTACCTCTTTGGATTAACTAGTGGTGTTCCGGAATTTGTGAATATTGGAATAATTAAATGTTAGTACAAGTAAGTACTGAGGAGGCTACAGATGTGTTCCCTGATGAGTGGTTAGGAGAGTTCGAAATACTTACTTGAAAATATCCCGCACGTATCCCATGCATTCCGGGCCGATGCCACCACCAGGGAGCATGGTGACTGCGTGCCGACCTCCGTATTGCGCTATGGGAATCATTTTCTGTTTCCTGATAACTGGGGTTTTGTGTTGAAGATCGAAATCCGAAAGTGTCGCGGCAGCTGCCGCTGAGCTTGCGTACACGGCATTTTTCAGCTCCGGCAGCAAACTCGCCTTCGATAATAATCTCACCGCCATGGTATGTTCTATTTGCGATTAATTAATTAATTTTCAGAGTTGGGTAACCACAGGAAGTGGTAGACCAGGTGACAGACGGGAGGAAATTACGACGTTAGATGGCGCTATCAAAAAAAGATGGCTGCGTTAATAACAGCTGACTGAGCTGTTTTGTATATTTTAATATTTATGTAAGTTTCTTCATGTTTAAAAATATCATTTTTAAATAAAACAGTCTTATTTCGGTTTAAACAATTTTTAAATGTCATATTTTTCTTGTTTTAAGCTTTGAGTATAATTAATTTTATTATAAAACATTTTCTGTTATAGCAACTTTTTCTCTCACGACTTTTTTCTTCTCCGCGTGTGGCATTCGCTTTTTCTTCACCGGAGTCGAGACCGATGCGACGGGCGGGCGTCCATTTTGTATCGCCATATTGAATTTGGTCGGACATCTTTGGACGCCATGTTTAGTCGGACATATTTTATAAACATTTTCGCGTAAATTTCAAATATTTTTGAGGACTAAATATCAAACTTTTTTTCACTGGAGTGCGTGTCGTTGATTGCTGTAAAAATTGCAAGGAAAAATTCCGTGTCTACGCAGCAGTCCATATATGTCTCCAGGGGGCCGTGCAGCTTTTGTTATAAGCTAAATAAAGGTAAACTATTTCGGCCGAAAACAATCTTACTTTTTTGACACATTGTAACAAGTGTTTCGAGTTTTCTGTGTAATTACGTATCGGTGTGTGTTCTAGAGGTGACGAAATGAAGGTCATAGAACGAGGGTTTTGTCTTGTTAGCGATTGGCGTGGTCGTTTTCTAATTATCTAAAAAATCGTTCGGCTGGATTCCCGGCCGGTTACTCGTTTGGTCAGTCACACCTGCTAAGCTCGCTAACCGTTTTTAGAGCCCGATGCAGCGTTTTATGCAGCATAACGCGTTCTATATTCTTCGTAAAGCAACAAAGATAGTCTTTGACAATTAATTACGTATGTATAATGACTTGAAACTTGATATCGCGACTGTAAACTCTTAACACCCAACGCCCATACTCTCTTATCAAACGAATAACAAACTTTTAAACCTTTTAATGTTTGTTTATGAATACGTAAGCTAAAAATAACTGCGTTACACGTATAATGGAACACTGTAGATAAAGTAAATTGTATTGAAAGTTGTATTTTGACAAAAGTCAAACGTAAATACAGATCTGACTCGTAAACAAAACGAGTTTTCGATTGAGCAGGCAAAGGTAAACTGATTGTGAGCCAATGAATATAAATCACGTTACTTTAAAATTTATTTGTACAATAATTATATTGCATTGATTCTTGTCTATATTGAATGATTATAGACTATAAATATGTGAAACTTGCTGGATTGATTACAACTCTACACTGTAATATAACACTATATCCTTGAAGGAAAAAACATTACATATTGTAAAATGAAACTGTAAATTCATATAGCTATATAGAAAATAAGAGAATGAACAAATAGATTATTCAATTAGAATAATGTAATGTATAAAATTTGTACCATTTACATTACAAACTTTTCTTGTAATTGTTTATTTAGCAAATGTCTAGGCATTTATATAGCATCTTAGGTGTTATATTGTCTAATCTGTGATTTTAAGGCATAAATATTTGGTTTTAAACTTTTTAAATGTAGAACAAAAAACAGTATTTTGAATAATAAACCTAGGAAAAGCCAATTTGTATCATAAACATAGTTAGGTTACCTACATGTAATGATTTTTAGGTACCTAAATCTTGAAAAAAGATGAAATACTATTGTCTTAACTAATAAGACTTGATGGGCTCTCTGTAAATACAATTATGGATCAATTTCACAAATAAATTTGCAAAAAAACAAATATTTATAATTTATAATACAATGAAATAATCAGCATGTTTTATTGAAGTATAATGTTAACATAAAGAAGCTAAACAAAATACATAAAATTCCTTAAGAATAATTTTAAACACAACAGATTAAAAATGCCATCCATGAAATTAATAATTATTTGTGATGTACAATAAATACAGTGCAACCTTAATATAACGAACCTCAATATAATGACTTCCTGGATTTAACAAATGTTTCGGAATCCCCTTGAATTGTCCATAAGAATTAATGTAAATTATACCTTTAATATCTTTACATTACGTTTTTTTTTGGGAACAACCTCTTTATAACAATTCTCAAATTTTCAAAAAAGTGAATAATTCTGAATAAATGGATAGGAACTTAGCTTTAACATAATTTATTTGTTATTATATAAACCCTCTTTTAATTATTCTTCTATACATATTTGTAACATTGAAAATCGTGAGTACCCATTATATAGTAAAATATAGGAACTATATTAGATGTATACATATAAATAAAATTTAAGTGTCTGTTTGTAATGTCAAAAAAATGTTTTAATGAGTGCATTTTTTTTATTATGAAATAGTAAGAAACGGGCATGCAGGCCCCCTGATGTTAAGTGGTCACTGCAGCCCATGGACAACCACATCCAATCTTAATTAGAACAGAAGTTCTATTTAAGCATGGATGCGGATGCATTCCTACTCTTGAGGACTAAGATGGTCGCCACCAATAATGTCTATCCAACTACCACTAATGGCATGTGCAAGTATGTACGGTAAATATAACAAAAACACTTTATTTTTAAAATTTTGTATCTTCTGGGTAATTTTTGAAACAGCTGAACCAATTTCAATGAAACTTTCACTGGCCAATATCTGATATTATGACAAGTAACTTAATTTATTTTTATTGTAATAAAAACAATTTTGTGTCTTGTACTAAAATTAAAATGTATAAAATGGCTATAAATGGCTGAATCGGTTTTGAATTGACTATTATTATCAGATAACTGATATTATAAGGTATGATATTATAAGTAGGTGATGAACACACGAACGAAGTCGCGGGCGCAACTAGTTTAGATTTTTAACAAGTCCATTTTTTAGAAAAGTTTTTCTTGACTCTAGGATATTGACTATACAAATACTATAAGCAAATCAAATATAACCAAGTTGTAGTGCTTACTATAAGGCAATGGAACTGCTAGCTTGTGAGGAGCTGCCGCGCTCGGCTCGCTTAGTTTTGTCGTTTCTTATTACGTTTGAATTCCACATAGTCAATAGTCAAAGTTATATAAAAAAATCCTAATATTTTTGTTTCAAGTAAATACTTTAAAGTAATCTTGAACGTCAATAAACTACCACCGGCTCGTAAGGTGTTTCGTTTTGGAGACGCGACGAAAGAAACTCCAAAACACACATCTTTTGCATGTTTCAAAATGTCATTTACAAAACAACTTAAATTAACGGAGCAAGTGGAGCTGGAGTCGTTTAAGACTATCTGCTTATCATATCATACTTCTGTTGTAGCGCTTATATTATATTGAGACAGCATTACGGGAGGCGGCACTAAACTGGAGCTGTTTGGTCTAGACTGGAAATGCTCCTAAAATTCAAAGAAATATTTTATTTTTTAGTATACGTACAGGATCTACGAATACACAGACGTTGTTTCCATCCGCAATCTTATAGGCGACATTAATACAGCACTTGTTTTCGCCCGTAAACCATACAGATTTGTACATACACGTCTGGTGTGTACAGGTATTAAGCGCATTATGCCAAGTGATATACAGTAGTTGTGTATCCAGCGTTGAAAGTGTTAAGTAATCGTTGGTATAATACACGTACACAAAAGTTCCTTTATAGCGGATAATGAGGGCTATGTTGGTACCTCCCCGACCAAGAGCTCTAACACCTGAGATGTGCACGGGGCCGTACGCGTGATTTTTGACTTTGTAATGTAATATATTCTAATATAAGTAATTTTGTATGCAAGCATTGTTTTGCATTTAAATTTGCGATTATGTAATTACCTACTGTAAAGGTAACTGATTGTTTTAATTATTGTTAAATTTTCTGCCTTCGGTGCACCCGATTACAAAGGTGGTAGAGCCGTTAGAGCTCGCCCGGGGCGGCACCACCGCCACCCTCATAATCCGCCGTCAAGTAATATGTTCGTGTATTGTGTTTCGGTTGGGGAGGTGTAGTTGCCAGATACACATTATTGGAGGCGACCATCTTAGTCCTCAGGAGTAGGAACGCATCCGCGTCCATCCTTAAATAGAACTTC
>DWON01007630.1:0-12751 GCA_018251015.1 Phocides pigmalion okeechobee
CTCTGCGTGAAATAGGAATAACGCTCTTGTCACCAGCAGCGCCAATCAAAGAAACGCTGCTTGGTTCTGGTAGAGTACAGATACTTTCGAAAATTTTATTATTCAGCTTCCAGAACAGCAACGTATGTGTGACCATTAAGAACTCCACCTCAGTATGATTCGAGAAGTCACTTACAGATAATATCTTTGCATAGCAGCTGACATCAAATAGACAGCAAAACACGTTTCACGATAAAATGCGAGTAATTAAAACTATAAATTATTTTAATAATCTAAACATACAATGGAATTTTGAATGGAGTTGTTTCTAAAGTCGAGCAAATATCACAGTGAGTTATCAATATGATTAATTGAATAATCAATTTCCATTTTATACCGATAGGTAGGGATTGTCTAACGAAATTGTTATTACAATAACAATGTTCCAAGCGTACATAGTTAGAACGCAATGGGGTGGAAGAATTTAATAACACAAACATAAAAAAGGAATCTTTCGAAGACCATTATTTCTCTTTGTCAAGGTATTTAGGATTATATAAAGATATCAGATTCAAATTAATGTCAAAATATTAAGTTCTATGGAAACTTTAAACGTATAAGAGACTACAATTCAAAAGAAAGATTATATAAATCATTCATTATACAAATTTCGATATTTACAAACTAAGTCATTAAATCCTAGACCCTTCCGTCGAACTAGAATCATAAAATCAACCAACGAGCAAAGAGTTTCGTACAGCATAAATAAAAGAAAAATCTGAAAATGTAATAAGTTTTAAATATCACTTATGCGTTGATAGTTCGGATAGATAGTATGGATGGTTGGATAGTATGGATAGATAGTTCGGATGCCCTATCCAGTCAATCTCAATAGACTGTAATTAAAAACCTTCAAAACAATCGCCTCTCAATGTGAGTACATACATGCCAGTACAATTAACTTTTGCGGAATTGTTATTCCCGCTTTTCCTATTTTCATGGTTTTCTTTTCTGATGAATGTAATGATGAAAGGGTTTTACGTTGGGTACTGCTATCCTTTTTAAATACGCTTATTACTAATCATTATTAAAACTAATCATTATGCCATACTGTAGATGCCGTTAGCTCAATAGTTGAGATACCAGAAGAATAGCACAACACTCATTTGTTCGTAAAAATATAAAAAAAAAATAGGTCATTGACAATTTACTTTACTTTAAAATAATCTAGATAAAAAGGGGAAGACGTTACTTTTTACTTACTTATAAAATAAAACTAGCAAACGAGGATGCAGTTAACCAACTGCATAAAGAACAAGAGTCTCACTTAAAGTCGATCACAGATGTGTTGCTGCTTACTGAGAATTAAGGTAGTCACCTCGTTTAAAAAAAGATAAAACATCGACACCCTTCCGCCAAAACGTAAGTAAACGTTTCCCTAGAAATGCATGTGGCCTTGGTACTTCCCCCTCAAACCGTGCAGTTTCTACCCTACATTTTCACAATACATATTATATATTATTACCATGTTATATATAATGTTATTATGGACAAGGACATGCAGATGGGAATCTATATGATAAATTCATGACATAAAATTTATCAGGTAGACACTTAAATTCTATCAAAGATTCGTTGATTTAATTAGCTGCCCTCTTCTTCGAACCTATTTAATTAACGTTATAAGATTCTAGAGAATTCTAGTGGAAATGTCGAGAAGCCTTCACAAAGGTTTTGATTACCACAACACTAGCTGTATATTTTCCTTCATAACAATGTATAGGAGATCGATTCAGCTCAGCTTAGATACGCTCTAACAAAAACCTCCTTTCAATGCTTTGACAATGCCGCCTATTTCTCGACAGTGAGTAGGTGGCATTCATGTTTATCTATCTTAGGTATATCCGATTACCTATCTTCTTATCGTGTTCGTCTGATGGAGATTTAATTATAACTTACGTACGTTCGTATAAGAAGTAAGTAGCTTGTAGTGTTTTCACACATGCAAGCGACTTATTTATGTGATACTTTCTGTGATTACAAGGTGAAACTTAATTTGTATTGCTGTTCTTTTTTGAAACCAAATACAAATACAGATCAAAAAAACAATTTTACCGATATATACATAAAAGTAAGTGGATTGTCCAGCGGCATTATTTTTAATTCCACCTTTTTCCACAATTTGTATACGAAAAATTGCTTCATTTTCTGATTTTTGAGGATTAAGTAGAGCTGTATAGTTTATTTAAATATATAGTATTATCGAGTTTTATGCGAAGTAAACCGCAGGCAAAGCCTAGTAAAAAAATTAGAATTAAAAATATTGTTTTAATAGCAGATCGAGCTAAGAATCAAAAAATATAGTTAAAAAATTAAAGCCTTGTAACTTAAATAATTTAACGAATATTTTAAGGTTTAAATCATAACAGAGTGCCGAATATACTTTCAGAATGAGAAGGGATAGGCATGACTATACCCAAGCATGCTAACCAAGTATAGATTATAAATCACTTTGAAAAGTTTGGGACCTTATGAAAAATTCTTACAAACACTGTCACAATTCTTATAAGCGGGTATCGTCACAAATTATTCTTCACCGTTAAAAAAACTGGAATTGTTTCCAATAAATGCAACTAATACCAACCTTGGACCTCTGTTTAAGAAGCCATGACCTTATTAAAGTTAACCAGTGTGAAAATCCGTGACTTAATTACAGTGTATGGTTACGTCGTGTAATGTAAAGTGAACTTGCTTAGTTCCAGCAAGTTATTCCCAGGCGACGTGTACAAGCAATTTTCTGACGTCAATTTCTATACCACGATCCTCGGATGCTGAGAGTGGAATAGACTAGCGTTCTTGTGCCAATGCGGGTATTTTTATTCGCAATTTTGTGTACAGTATCTCCAAATAAGTATCGAATATCAAGTAAAATTATGTTCCTTTGATTAACTAATTAATCAGAAAATATATTTTATATAATACAATTCGTATGTAGTATTATAATTTGAAAAGACAGTACTGTTCAATCATATAGGTATCATCGCTGTCATAAAACGCGTTAAAATTATTCTTATGGTTAGTATTAGAGAAGTGTAATTACTGGTACACTCACAAATTAGACGACCATCTTAACCCTCAGAAGTAGCTACATTTACATATCACCTCATAAGAAATAGGATACGAAAGCATGCATTAACTTTTGATACTAGCGGTCACCCATCCATCTGGCGACCACTCATGACGTTGCTTAACTGTGTCAACCTTACAGTCTACGCATCGCAGTTCTACGAAGTGCCTTAAGTAACGAAATATCTTCAGTATCTACAGAGTACCTAGGGCTGTGTGTTATGAAATGGTGTAATTCCAAGTCCTAAACAGAGACGTGTCCTCCCCAATTTCTTAATCCCGCAGGCAAAGTTCTAGAAATATCATGTGAACAACAGAGTTGCTTTCGGTGCTATCTCTTAAAACTTTACACACAAAATATTGTACAGTTACGATTGCCCTGCGGCAGTTTCGAGCGAACAAAATTTGGAGAAATTTGTAAAATAATTGTCACGTAGGTACTTATCTCCTTTATATTCTGTGCTAGCTGTCTGCTATTTCGTTCACGTGGACTTTTATTTTCGAGTTTTCCCAGATTTCCTAACAGCAAAAAGGTCTACATACTTATAATCGTAACTTTAAAATCGACAAAACTTTATTTTATATTGTGTGGATGTGTTGCATTAAGTATTTATAGTTGGAATAAAGGTTGTTTATTATTATTACATAACTTTTTTATTTATAAATTGATTGGAAGGAAAAAAACACCAGATGTTAAGTGAAGCTTATTGCATTTGCGAAAACCGCTCTAAAATCGATTAGTCCGCACAAACGCACAGACAAACAAGCAAATGTTCTAACAACGATCATTTTGGATTGAATTGCGTACATAGAGGCTTCTAATAATTGCTTTTCTTTCATATCCATCACGTATTGAGAGATATCAATTATAATTTTATTATTTGTGTAGATGCATGTTATATTTATTTTTTATAGTATGGCAGATGGGAAATTCTCCTCTTATCTTATGAGTAAACATAACATACAATAAAATAAAATTAGTTTTCAGAAGCAGCAATTGAGCTATGATTGTTACAGCAGATTTTGGAAAAACGGTTGGTGGTGTATCAAAATAATAATACATTTCGTATCTGTTATTACTGCACTAGATGGGGACGCATACTTATAAAAGAGAGAGTTTAAGAGTACACAATCCATTGCTCGTTAAGTAGTCATTACTGTGCGTGGACATGATTCCAAACCACCGATGTATTAGCAACTCATCTGGTATTACAAATATCCACAGGCAACGGTAAACATTTCCCATTAGATGTCATGTCAGTTTTATCGCTAGGTAAAGTAATAGAAAATATATGTTACTGATCTCCGGATCAAGATAATGAGCCGTATTTCACATAAAGATTTTCATAGTTCCGTAGATAGATAAATTGGTCCTTCTAAAATACCTTTTATATGATACAAATAATGTGTCAATGATATATCCGCTATGAAATCACGACGAGTTTCTAGCATTATCAATTCTTACGTTTTGGTATAAAGTGTGGTAGCCGGCTCACTTACAATACATATAAATCCCCCATTTTAGTCTTTAGTAGTAAAGCAACTATGGTCAAGTATAGGCGAGAGTCCTGTTCTATATAATAATAATAATCTCTTATTATCAGGTGAACCGCCTACTCGTTGTTATTTCTATGCTATTAAAAAAGAGTATACATATTCAAATTAATGTATTCATAGACCACAGTGATGATGACTTGCTATGAGCAGGCTCGGTTGCCATTTCTGTTTCATAAAAAATATAAACAAAAGCTGCTTCAGAAACACGATACCCTTTCCCCGTCGTTAATAATTTCACTCTATTCGAAAGGGCTCTAAATAATTTTCCTTTTCGTATCGTATTGTTGGGAAATCCATTTAGGCCATCAAGTGAGGTTCAGTTCTCACAACAATAGGTCTATATTTCTGTCTCATAAGGACAGGGATATTTATGTGCCTGTCTCACTTCTGTATTTATGTGCGTATCTTCCTTAATTGCCTTCGAGTCACGAAAATCACAGGACGCACAACAATGTGTGCTACATAATTATATTACATAGTTACATATGAATGTAAGCTATTAATTATGTTGCGTAAATATAAATAGCGCTTTATATTATGTAACAGATGGTATATGCCTTATATATGTATTTTATATATAAATAGTATCTCTAAGTAAAGATACATTTTGTAAATTCAGTCCTAAGTGACTAAAATATGGATTTAAGATAAGTATAAATGCATTAAAATATAAACTTCTGCTCTGTGGGCAGAAGCCCGTAACATAAAAAATAAAAGTTAAAAATATTTCCTTGTAGATTTTACGATATAAATTTCGGTCGCCTTAAAAAGCCATCAATGAAACATTAGGTACATAGAGGAATTTTATAATATTTATAGATACTGTAAATTTCGTTCGAGCTCTGCAGATGACATGCGCGACATACGTAATACGATATTTCAAAAGATATACTGTTATCCGGGTTGTAACCACCGGAGTTATCGCCTACACGACGTAATCGTAAATTCTCACCAGCAGCAACTTGCTAGAATTCCTAATTCTTTATGAGAACACACGACACAAATCTCGCACACTAATGTTGTGTATTACCGTGTGTACACAAATCAAGGATACAGATTCTGTGTTTCGCTTAATCACAAAACGGTTTATTCTCCTTTTATGTACATTCAAAGTGTTTGTAAAGAATGACTGTGTCATTTTAATGCAACTACTTTAACAGTGGTATATAATCTCACAACTTTACTGATATTGACAGAATCTATGATACGTGGACAGACATCTATTTGCATTTATTGTAATATTTCTGTCACAAAGAACCGAAAAGTCAAGAGTGCTCGTCAGAAAATACAATACAACGTAAAACTCCACTAATATTTAATATGAAGTAATATATACTTCATATTAAATATTATAAAGAAAAGAAATTATTAATAACGTATTTTGATCTTTTTTAAATACGGAACAACGCATTATTAACCATCTCCAACCATACCACTGCATTTGCCTAGAACACGATTCTTTTTAATTTAAAATCCACATTAGCATATACGTGAAAAAAGTTCACTTGTCCAACATTTCATTGAACTAAACAAGTGAAAATATTTTTAAGTTTAAAATTCCTACAATCATGAATATTGAGAATATACAACACAAGATCCCTTCTTTACCAGCTAGGGTTGAATCGAACGATTCTAAAGCCGAAAATGTTTGCCAAAAAAGTACAAAGGCAAGTGGAACTCTTTTCAAATGGCTATAAATGGGTTCTTTTGCACCAAAAGTCAACCTATCGATAGTGGAGTTTTGTGGTTTTCAAATCTATGTTGTACCGGTTTTCATTTAGTGAATGTAATCTGTTGCAATGTTTCAGTTTGTGATATTGGTTTTCATTTTTCAGATTCTGCTTCCATATAGATTTTTAATATAATATGAATGATTATTTTATTGTTTAATAGACCGTTGTAAAAGAAATTCAACTTTTTCCTATTTATAAGCTTATCTAAATATTTTTTATAAGTGCGTATAATTGACTTACTCAAAGTAACGATAAACTAAATTAAAAAAAAAATATTCATTGTTGATGCTCATCACTTATAACTAATAGGACATACTTTATGATAAAAACTTGGTGGGACAATTTACGTGCACTCACGATTAGCGATTCCAGTGATCGTAAGTAACATAGTAATATATATAAATACCGCTATGATATTAGTGTGAAATCATATGTCAGTATGACAAATTTAAGCGGGACAGTACCGAGTACTTACTCGTATTTTCAGACTAACACGCACCAACCAATTTACCTTAGTTAAAAGTCAAAGTCAGAGTGGCAAGTTGAGGCGGGATAGTACCGTGTTATTACCCATGTTTTTACGCACCAACCAACCTTATGATTTACTCGATCATTTACCTGTTTAAAATCATATCTCATGTGGCAAATTTAGGCAGGACAGTACCGAGAAATTACCCATGTTTATCAAATAGGCTAGCACCAACCAACTATATGATTTACCCGAATGTTTACCCTAGTTTAAAATTCATGTCACTGTGGTAAGCTTAAGCGGGACAGTACCGACTTATTACCCATGTTTTTCAAACAGACACGCACCAACCAACTTTATGATTTACTCAAACATTTACCTTAGTTTAAAATCATATGTCATGTGGCAAATATAGGCAGGATAGTACCGAGTAATTTCCCATGTTTCTCAAATAGGCTAGCACCAACCACCAATATGATTTACCCTAGTTTAAAATCATGTCACTGTGGTAAGTTTAAGCGGGACAGTACCGACTTATCACCCATGTTTTTCAAACAGACACGCACCAACCAACTTTATGATTTACTCGAACTCGTTTACCTGAACAAACTGATACGTGTTAACTCGTGCCCTCTGCGCAGTAACTGCGAGATTACCGCTAGCTGCTTGTAACTCCCGCGAGTCATATTGATGACGACCGTCGTAAATATTGTTAATTTTATGACCAAAGCCGGCAATTTATGAGGAAGGTTTCATGAATAATTTTGCATAATCCTTTTGAACTCGAATAAATCGTTTACAAACACTGACTGAGAACGCATTTTAACTGTGTTTTACTTTAGCTCATATATTATCCAATTAAACAAAATTGCAAAAGTTTCTTGTATTGAACTTTAATTATAATAAAATCTAATTATATTTTACTCGCAGTGTTTGGCTGAATAGTGATACTTGCTTTGTTGTTTACGTACATTACCAAGAAAGTAAAACGTATACTATTATGTCACAGCTTATCTTTAGTATCTCTTTTTATAGGATACTTTAAAAGGCGATTAAAACCATATATTTTTTTATGATCCTCTTCAAAACCAACCCCAATTTTATATCACTGCTTGCATTATATTTCCAGTCATATAGACATGATTTATTAATTATTCAAATTCAAATTGAAATATTTTATTTCATTGTAACATTTCATGGTAACAGACACTCAATGAATATCAATAAAATCAGTACATCGGCTTTGAACGCCCTGTTAGCTAAAGTTGACCGCGTGAAAAAAGCCAACAAAAAAACTCTCAACACTCTTTAAAGCAGTCCTTGATAAATAAACTTTACACAACTCATCATCACAATCATTAATTGTGTTGTTTACATGTGACTTGACATGTAGCAATGCACCTGTATTTTTTCTTGAAAATAAAAGTGCAATAGCGTCTTTATTAACTAAATGAGCCATTGATGTCCTCTGCAAAGAACTGTACTCAAGCGCCCTAAATAACGTACAAGTTTCCTTCACATCCATTGTCATTTAGTAGTTACGTCCCTAGCACGGAAGCCCTTTGACAAAACGGCCTATATAAAGTTTGCGTCGCTCAGCCTCCATTTCCAAAACACAAATTAGGCTAGGAGTGAGCGAATTTTTTTGATGAAACTGTCGAAAATGCTTGAAAGATCGTAAGTATCTACAGCTGAAATCTTGACTCTACTCCACTGTACATGAGAGAGGTTAGTAGGTCGGACAGCCCAAACGGAATCTTTGAGCGGAAGTTAAGTTTCAAACTGAAATAGGTAACTCAAATTTTTACTCAGAAAATTATCTCGCTCGTGATTTGAAATTGCAGAAATAAGTTTTCAGAATTTTGCCAGGATTTTGATTTGATCTAAAGTTAGTAGCTTTTATTTATCATTTCTACGATTTCGATTAGATTTAACAGAAATGATATTTACTCCATTATTATTATTATTTTTCCAAATAATGGTAAAATATAGTCTATATGACTGATATTGGAACGGAATATATACAAAAAATGGAATAAGATGCCGCCTAATATTCTCAGTATGTTATGACATGGGGCTCTTTAAAAAGGTGTACAAAAGATCTTCTTCCAAGGTCAATGCATTGATGTCTTTTTTGGTACTGCAAATACCTACAGGCACCCGAGACGACATCACCGCTTAACTTGCCTTGTTGTAACAGTATTTTTTTTATATGAGAAGAGTAGCAAACAAGCATGCCAATCACCTGATGGTAAATAGTCACAACCCGTAGACATACAGGTACAGTCACAAATATGACTAAAATCCTATCTGAGCTTGAACATACTCGTTACTAATTCAGAGGACTAAGTTGGTTGCCTCGCTTCAAAGTGTAGCCGGCAACAGCACCTCTCCAACCGACATACAAGTAATGCTTTACGGCGGGGTATGAGGGGGGCGGGGGGACCTCCCCGGGCGAACTATAGATCTCCCGCCTTTAAAATTGGTTACAATTGGATACATTATGTTGTAAGCCTTTATATATTAAGGTAGTTTATATGAATAAAATTACTAAGAGCAGGTCATAAATACAGGTGAATTGTTTGATAGATGACAACCAACTGACACACAAGTCAACTTAAAATAATAAACCACAATAAATAAGATTAATAAATAAAAAGTGATCCTTTGTTCTAGTTTCAAGGTTGTGTAAAGTAGATTCACATTTTTTTCCATTTCTAGTTGTGTCATTATTAATTTAACAATTTTAACTTATTAATCTAACTGTATCATTATTTGATTAACTTCAAACATGATTTCTGTCGGTCACTACATAATGTTGTCAACTACATTTTTTTTTTCTCTCCCTTGAGTCGTACACGGAAGATGTTACCCACAATTAAGGCGAAAGGTACGTTATATTATTTACGTTAAAATCTATCAAATCGTTAAAGCTACACAACATACTGAAGATATAGATGAAATAAAAAATCAATCAAAATCAAAATATTTTTATTAAAAGTATATTCTTTACAGAACTCTTTTTGAACAGCAATAAACTACCAAAAACTCGTAAGTTTCGTTTTGAGAACAGGTTGCGAGAGAAACTACGAAACTACGAAACGCACATACCATACCCACACACACTCATGCACACGCCCACATACACACACGAACACACACACTCACTCACTCACTCTCTCTCTCACGCACACACACACACACAACCACATATACAATGAACATTCGAGAAATTACCATCTCCATTCGGGTTAAAATTATGAATAAAAACTTCGCATTCGTACCTACACCAGTCATGCAGCGTAGTTTTAATCAGAAACCGTATTTCGTTTTCTGTTAAAGAACGCGAACATTTCACTGACATACAACAATTAAACAGAATTGAATTGTTATGAAACCATTATACTTGATGTTAACATGAAGCATTCGGATGGAAAAATTTAATAAGACCAACAAATATTTGAACGTTCTCGGTCCGAATTACGCGAACACTTTTCTCTATAAATATTTTTGTACAAATTATACGGTAAAAACAAACTCTGTGATTTAAAAATAATTAACAGCTGGATCCTTATTAGATCATATAAAAGAAACCTTGTTTATGCTTATTAAACAAGACTTCCATTATTGTAATTAAAAACACATGTACATATGTAATATAGATATAGATTTCTTTAAACAAGAAAAGTGTAAAGTAGTAAAGAATAATAGCAGTAGAAAAGGTCAGGCCATCTGATGTTAAGTGGCTTCTGCAGCCCATGAACAGCGTTCGACCTTAAACAAGACTAAAGTCCTGCCTGGCGTCGTGTACAGATGCATTACTATTACTGAGGATGCAGATAGTCCCCGCACTTATACATAAGTTTGTTGGCAACTTCCTATAGTGTAGTCCTCAAGAGTAGAATCTACGTACTACCTCAAATAGGACTTCAGTTCTGTTTAAGGTTGTATGTGGATGTCCACGGGATGCAGCGAGTACGTCTACTTGTCCGTTGACTCCACGTCTCACACTAAACAAATGAAATGTAGACTGGGAAATGCCTATTTTCAAAGTTCTGAAATTTGTGTCATCCTTTTATTTCCACTGTGGGGCAACAAAATAAAAAAAAATCTAGGTACATAGAACTTAAAATCTTTTTTACTTTAAAAAAATTGCGACGTATGTTTATATTTAGGGTTATTTTATTCTTAGTACAGATCCATTTATTGTGCGTATCACCGCAATTGAGAGCTTTTAAGATTATCGTTGTAACAAGTGCTTAAATAAGCGTTGCAAAAAAACCCGGAAGATTTTTGTAATCATTGTCTTCTTGTGTTGTTCAAACGGCTACTCAAAAGATCACTTTTTGTCGGATAAAGTAATTTAGAACATTTTCAACCACGAAACTTGCTAAGATTTTAAGAGATTAGCACAATTATTTTACACTTTGTATTTCTTACGTGTCTTTTTAGTATTTCTTTGAAAGTCCTACGAGACTGAAAGGATGATATAAATTAAGGATAAGTTTTTGTGTCTATCTGGATCAGGCATAGTAGCCCTAGAACGGTTAGACTGATATATGTATATATTTTTCTGTTTGTGATTTTAGGCCATTTTACGAAAATGGGAAACGATCGCAATATTTTAATTCCACTTGACTAATCAAACTTAAATTTGATATGTCTGTTAAATTAATTACCTTGAACTCATGTTACTTATGACACGGAAAATACTAGTGTGGGAATACTTACATAGAAAGTAAATATTTCTATCAACAATTAAATACTACTGCATTAAAGACAAAATAACAAACTCGCCCAAAATGGTTTTAAGTGATTGACCGCAACGATGCTACGAAAAGACACAAAATATGATTTTAATAATTTATCAATGTTTCACATTTTTTTAACCAATGCTCTGTAACATTATATTTCATTTTAGACATCTTTAATTTTGATATTCTTGATTCTTTCATAGACAACATAATAGAGTTACAGTCTCACCAACTCTTGTTTTTGGTTGTATTTTGTACTTTATCTCAAAAACAATGTCTCCATAAAATTATTATTGCAAAACTTCCACGTTAAATTGGTTTCGCGGCTCGTAAAAATATTACCCCAACAAAAAATAAATTGTTACCGCTTCCCAACTTGAATACACATTTCCATTACTATAGGAACACGAAAATAACCATTTCTATGTACATAAAATAGCGCGATGATTATAGACAGAACCACCAGTTAAAATAAATGTAATAGACAAAAAGACGAAGTTATTAAGTACATTAAATAATATCCACAGTTTTGCTATGGTCAAAAAAAAAGAAAGAAAATGTATGGAAAGTAATGTTTCTAAAGATTACGTTTTCCTCAAAATTAATTATAGTTACTAGAATTACGTAACACAAATTGCAAGTAATTCGTTACATATTACAATTATTTATTTATATTTATATTATTTATACTAGTATTTAAAGGTGGGAGAACTGTAGATCGACCGAGTGGTACCACCACCGCCCTTATAATCCGCCGTAAAGCATTATTTGTGTTTTGGTTGGAGAGGTGCGGTTGCCGGCTACACTTTGGAGCGAGGCGACCTTCTTAGTCCTCAGGAGTAAACGCATCTATTTTTGAGCTCAGATAGGATTTCAATCATGTTTGTGACTGTACATGGATGTCTATGGGTTGCAATTACTTACCCTCAGGTGATTTGATGCTCGTTTGCTACTCTTGTCACATTAAAAAAAATATACATAGTCTTCATGGTATCAGCACTAGGCCCATATACCCTTCTTCCAATCTGACCTTTCACTAGATCCTGAACTACAAGACATGGTATTGAATCTTTATCACGGATTATGTACAAAGAATTTAGTATTCGCATCCGAAGAGAATCTCTAATGTACAT
>DWON01007631.1:0-12751 GCA_018251015.1 Phocides pigmalion okeechobee
CGTATTTTTATTTTATTTACATATTATTAAAAATAAAAAGTTTTATAATATTGTTTTTATTTTCATTTAATCACATTTAAATATTCTTTAATTTAGTTTTTATTTCATAAAGCTTGGTGAAGTATATAAGAAGATATCGACGATTTCATAACCAACCCTTTTTCTTTGCGGTTCAGTGTATTACGTACAAGTAAGAAACTTATATAAAAGAATTCAGTCGAAATCACTTATCTCCGCACGAAAGCAAAACAAAATAACAAATTTTAATTTCTAAGCGCATTATCTATTATAATTCCATTCCAATAAACATCTTGTTACACATCTTCTCAAGTATAAACGCTGCCACTCTTTTGACGATACGTGTATAATAACGTAGTAGTAAACGACTCTTTATATATCTATACAATCAGTTATTTATGACAATTATCTATGACAATCAATCTATGGATGAAGATACATCAGTCGTGTCAATAATTTCATTTAGAGGGCATTTTAAGCAGTCTATATCACGCGTTAAAATTAAGAAATTATCATTAAATTTTGATATCAACTTCAGAATAGTTTCAGATTTCTTAAAAGACTGCAAAAGAACATTCTTATACACCAGTGTGCATACACGGCAAAAGCGTGGCTCCGAATTTGAACCTGACCTGTGTTCTATATTTGGAGAGAAATCCAATCTTAAATACGTTTGCTTCAAATGACATATAATTCGGATACACAGACGCCACTAAGCTACGAGAATTTCTATCAACATTATCCACGTATTTAACATGCCGTCGTCGCGTACTCAATTTACCGGAGCTATTGTACATTCTACTTATTCAAAGTGCGTACTCCTGATTAGAAGTAATTACGCTGAAATGCTTTAATCCTTAAGATACGTTTATCCTCGCTTGTCGTACTGCTAGCGAATAATAAGTTGACTATTAGCGATATTCCTTTACAACGAAAAGAAAAATATAAATCTTATTTGCGTTGAATTATGCAAATTTCGAAATTCACAGTAATATTTTGTTGGAGTTAGATATCTCTTGGATTTAATCACTTTAGTAGATCCCATGACATTTGTAGAGAAACGAAATATTTTAAAAGTATATAAACATTTCTATAATAAACACTTTATATCATATTACATGATAATTATGATTAGATCATCAGTACATTGAATAATAAATTCGTCGATTTTCGCGTTAAAGAACCAAAATATTTGTTAAATAAAAGATCCATCAGCAAAGATGTAATCAGTCAGGCGATTTCCGATATCGCGTTACGCCCTAAAAGCCATGAATTACCACAAGGTCATTAGACAGTAGCCTATAATAGAAAGTTCAAAGATTTACTTACAAAAGAAATTTCCACTTGGTAAGTAATTCTCAAGTCATTAAATTTTCATTAATTGTCAATGGGAAAAGTTTTTCTGTTGAAGTTTCAGTTTTATAGTCTCCATAAAAGTCAAAGGTTCTTTACGGTTGACAGTGACTAAGCTCTACCTCGTAATGCAGTGGGGAAGTTACGAAACTATTTGAAACGTCGCGTTGAAACGAGGCTAATTTAGTCAGGATCGTAAATTCCAAACACTATTATAATGCTGTACCAAAACTAAATACTTGTTTAATCCTTACAGACTGTTAATAGAAAAGGTAATGAATATACATTATTTCTATCGACACATGTGTGAGATAATTAAAATAGCTGATATACTCGTATATAACAAAAAATTAATATATCAAAAATATTATTAATGATTTGCCTTTTTTATATCCATTTATAGTACGTAACAAACAATGTAACTTGCTATACGTTGCATACAATTTATTTTTAATTAATTTCAATTTATTTATTTGTTTGTTGAATAAGGTTAATTACAAAAATGGTCAATAATATAGTGAAGTCCGCTTATTCTACCCGTCAAATTTGTTTTGATTTTAACCTTACCTGATTAATTTTTAATTTTATTTACTCTCCTTCTTGCCTTAGTCCTGTACCCACAAGGAAAAAGTAGTGTGTACATAGCACGTGTTAATTTGTGTATATTTTTTTGTTTCCATACCTTACAAGTTCCATGGAGAAATCAGACGCGGCATCGCTAGGTTCTTCCCAACATGACGCGGTCGCATCGCTGAAGAACTGCGCTTGAGCTGACCACGCGTCGCAGGCACGTAGCACACGCCGTAGATCGCCTACGATCAAACGGACTGCTGCACGTACGAACGATCGATCTGAAAATTCACTGATCATGAAACTACGTCTCTAACTAGTTTTAGTCTCTAATGAGTTTTTTTACTCGATTGATATTTTCAATGCCTACATATTTCCATATAAAAATTTTCCTTGATTAGAATTATGAAGCTTACTTCATATTTCTTAAAAAAAACATACGAGTAAGTAAACAAAATATCGTGTGGTCTAGCGCATCGATCATCCGATTGGCAAGCTATGTTTTTTAGTTTTCTATTCGACCAATCAAAATGAAGCTGTCGTACTATGAACTCCATAATACAAATATATAAATGCAATCAAGTGACAATTTTGAGTAGGCGAGCGTTAATAAATAAAAGTGTGAGTAAGTACAAACGGTAAAAAGCATTTGTGACTTACCGTCCTAGATTCCCGAAAAATGTGAGATTAAGATTATAATAAGGAATAGATAAAAAAAAATGCTATCATGACACAAGCATAGAAAATAAATGTAATTATATATTTCAGAAATCTCGCTGCAAAACGGAAAGCATTAGTAAACTTATCTTCAAAACCTTCTGATTTTTTAAATAATACATATACATATAAGTACATTTAATACATAAAAGCGTTCACCAAGGAATATATAAAACTTACCTATTTTCATAGGCTGTGGCTGTAAAACTAGAATTCCTACAGGAAGACTATTAAATATTTCAGTAATATTTTCCTTTTCTTTCATTTCTTCTTTCGATTCTTGAACAACTTCATCTTTCATAAAAAAACGTTCATCTCTCTTCTCGATAGTACTCCTTACATTATTGATCGTAGAAGTATGCACCGTGGGATTCAATAAGAAATCACTAATATCACTTGAAAATAATATTCTATCTCTTAGGTCTCGAGTTTCCTCACTACTACTTATAATTTCTTTTTCTGTTAATGAAATTTTAGCATTATATATATTATTACTATTTACATTTATGCTATTTACATATTTATTAAAAGATTCATTTCTCAATTTACTATAACTAGTTCGTCTAACATTATTACTATGAAGGAAAGACACATTTTCCCTTTCAATTGAATTGTTTTCGATTTTAGAAGTTTCAACGCCTTTGTTATTTACATTATAATTCCTTACGTTCTCCGAACTAATATTGCGACTACTATCATACGACTCACTATAATTAAAATATAATAATTTATTATTAATGTGCGTTTCTGACTTATCCCTACTAATATGACGAAAAAATGAATTTGTTGAACTATTTTTTACATTATAATAGTTTTCCTTAACTAGCGACTCCGTTGTAATTCTATACGGTTTTTGTATGACGTTGAGCCTTGTTTCATTTAACAAATTATTGTCAGCAACATCTCGTTTACTGCGTTCATTTTCTTCATATATCAATGCTTCATTCTTATCCCTAGTGCTTTCAGCATCTGGATCATTATCGTCATTGTATTGTGTTCTATTGGTAACTGTGTGGAAGACATTAAGTTTACTGGAAGAGTCGATCCACAGCCAAAAAAAATGTCCTTCAAGCATGTTCAAACGTTTCGCCTCATCCATAACCAGCTTAGCATAATGTATGTCGCATATCAACACGATCACACCCCGAGTAAGCCTTGAGACCTCCGCTAGACGCCTGTTCAAAAAGCATAACATGATGTTACAAAGGTTTACGTAAAAACCACATATTGTAAACATTTTTTATAATAAATAGCACATATACCTGAAGAGAGCATGGCGAGAGTATTTTCTTGGAAGCGAGAGCCATTTAGGATTAAGCGGTTGAGCGGTAAGAATTGACGATAGATCCCTCCTTAGAGACAGCGTTAAATATATATCTTCTTCAGCGAGCAAGGTAAAAGTATGCCAGTGTGTGTGTAAAAGGGTTGATCTGTGAAGGAAACAATGTGAAAATAGAATTTACACGATACGTATATTAAATATTAATACATTAGTGTTCGATCACTATTAAACGTATTACTATGATTATTTTAAGTTAATGTTTGTCTTGCATATTTTTTTAATATATTTAATACGTGACAAGCAAAGCATGCCCATATTTAAGGCAGGATTTAAAAAGCACGGCACTAAGTTATTTTTCTATCAATGTCTCTCCGAGTATTTGGACATACTGTTTTCTTATATTCTTATGAGTAGGTATTTTTAATGTTAATTAGTAATGAATTAGAAGTTTTGGGACTACTTAAAATGAAATGGAAAACTTAGATTTTACTATATAACGGGTACTCACGATTAAAGATTTTTAACTACCGTTATGTATAAATTCCGCGATGATATTAGTTTAAAATCGTAGAAAAACATAGAGCCTATAATATCTAACGTATTTTTTGTAACTGAAAAATCGTTTCCTATAAGCACCTTTTTATGATTTTTTTTATTATAATTTTTTTCTAGAATTTACGTATTTTACAAAGTCTAAATAGATAAAATTAGGTCTGGATTGGATTTTGATATTTTTGGAGGAGTATAAAAATAAATATTGAAAACATTTAAATAAAATCATTTTAGAACTCAATTAAAAGACATGAAAAATTAGATTTTTATTATTGTATTACGAAAATTTATTTTAACCAACATTCCAAATATCTTACCTGAGTGCTTGTAAGGTTTCTCTTGCCGTTATTTCTAAACGTATCTCCAAAGGCAGCATATCCTAAAAACAAAAGGTAAATATCATTTATGGTAACCTAATGCCGTTAGATTGCTATCTTTACTAAGTTTTATGAGGACATTATTAGTTCACGTCACATTGTAATCGTCGCTAAAGTAAGTAACAAATGGCTATCATTTTCCACGACACCGGCTCGAGCTCAGTTTGCAGAAGAAAAGCGAGCAGTACCGGGATATATCACAAAAAACTTTTACTACGAATCGTAAAATAAATTCCTTCAGTCTTGCAATGCATTCAAAAAACCTGTTTCAACTCTCGCGTTACTGCCGTCATTTCTTATACGTGAACCCGTCGTCATCCCTTCATTCGTCTTGGCATACTGTCCTTTCCTTTGTACAGATATATGAGTTTGAATATTATACTTTACGATACATCACTTTCATTTTTTATCGTTAAATAAAAAAAAATCCGATAACATTTTGGGTTACTTATCAAAACGTTACACATTAGAACGGTCAAAGAAAAATAATGAATGGATATTTATTTTAAAAGCCACTCTAAACACTCGTAGCTTTCAAAATTTTATGTGTTACACCATATATCTCATCTCATAACAATATACATATAGTAAGCACAACGTAATCATTCCGAGAAACTTAAAGTACAATATAATACAAAACTACTATATTACTGAGCAAAAATAGAAATTTACAGAACAGAATACAAGGTACAATATCTGGTGTGAGAGATGACTTGAAGAACAGAAGGAATAAACAAATAGAGTTGCATACGAAGGCTAATCATGCATTCGATATATCAAGGTTTATCAATTAAACTGAAAACTCGGGAAAACGGCTAGCGTTCTTGGCACCATGCCGCATGGACACGGACTCTCTTTAAATTGTGTATGTTGAACTTTTATTATAATTAGTTTTAAGATTTAATTATTGTAATTAAAATGTAAGAAAAAAAAGATATTGTATTAAACAGAAATAACATTATACGTAAATGGAAATAGAAAAAGAAAATACAAAAAATACCTACTATCTTCATTTAATATGTGCGCAATATTTGACTGCAACGGTTGTAAATATCCCACTACTGGGTTGAGAATTATTTCACCCCACAAAAAGGATAGGCTTGACATATCTTGACTCCACTTTGCTATCATGCTGCATAATGTCTATTGCATGTACAGGCTAGTCTGGTATCTGACAAATGTTTTAATACCACCCGAGGGCCCCCGATAAATTTAACTCTTGCTATCTATCGACAACAACTTAGATCGATTACGTAACGTTTTGCCACTGGCGGTCACCCATCCAACTCGTGACAACTTCGTAAGTTGCTTAGGTTGATCATTTACGATTTATACAAGCCGCTAGGCTATACGCATGTCGAAATGCAATATATATGTATATTATTAACTCGTCTATAATCATATAGATTGCATAACCGTCCAGCTAATAGTTATTTACGATTCACCAAATAGCGTTTCCAGACTGGAATCCAATTGCAATGTCACAGCGTAGACATACAATGAATTATAAGGTTATAAATCATGTCACGTTAACGGTATTATTACATGACCTACTTACCAGCTACGTGATTATAATGAAAAAATTATAAGGCGCGATAGAATCAAAGGAGATTTATTCTACACTGATTCTATGTACTTGCGTTATTTTAAATATATTTGAAAATAAAATAATGTTTATTAGTATTATTAAAGAAATTCCAAATTTCTAGAAACTACACGATGTGATACGAAGTAATTTGCGATCTTACGTCTTACGTTTACGTAGAAGTCCGTTTCCGCACTTTGCAGGGCAAGTAGAATCAACAAGATAAATCAAGTTAGCAGAAAATAAAATCCGGCCTGCAACTACTTGTCTACTAAACTTGATTGTTACAGTATAACTCCAGCATTTATTAACCTATCAGGAATTTGCTGCTTTTTATTTGGAATGGTATACCTATTTCCCATTTGATTCTATTCAAATTTCTGTAACAATCCATGACAATTATTTGAGGATGGTACATTTTAGTTAACTTTTGCCTTATTTGGAAAGCTGGCATGAAAATATCATAATATACTGTTGGAAAAAATTAGGGGATCAAAAATATCCCAAACTTTGGTAAATAGCCGTACTTTTGTTAATAATTATCATGTGGAATTGAAAAAAAAAACTTTTTAAAGCTTGAATTTTCCACTTTCGAGATCTTAGATAAAAACAATTTCCAAGCAACATGTACCGCTCAATTTAAAAAAATAGCTCAAGCAAAAAACGGTTATTGGTTTTGTTCTGTAAATTTGGATTTTTTTTTCAACTTAACCTTTTACTTTACTTACTTTACCTTAAACTTTTACTTCAAATCCATTTGTAATCATTATAATAATATATCTCACATAATAAAATAATAGGTCTTCTTAATTTTGGGAATGCATTATCCCACAATAAGGATGAATAAAAACACATCACGTTAGCCATGAAGTCCTATAGACTAAAGAATATTCTATAAGAATCGATGTATTTGATACACAGAATACAAACAAAACTCTATTTAAATTTCAATTTACATATTTAATAGGTGTCTATTATGCTACTGTTAACTACATACTCGTAACAATGTTAAGTTTATTAATATTATATATTTAGGAAATCTAATTAATGTTTCCGAAATTATTTTATTTATAGTAATCGATTAAGGAAAGCAATAGTCTTATTAGTGGATCCACAATAAAGAAGAGTCTGTGTCTGTAAAAAGGTAAACTGTTTCTGTTTTTACATCTTTAATGTGTTATGTAAATGTTATTGACATATTTTAGATCACACAAGTCTTTACACAATCTAACTTGAATGAACGGAACAGATTAACCATCTTGGTACACGACAGTGATGGATATGGCTCTACGTATACATAGCTAGTCCATTAGATTTGGTGTTCCGACTACATTGAACAACACTTGGACAACAATTGGCACGTGCTTGACACGATATTGATTAATCGCATTGTTTGTGCGACATACTCGTACTTTGACAAACACTGTAAATGGAATAAAAAATGTATTTAATAATATAGTTGCAAATTTTATTATTTAATGCCATAAAACTATTTGTAATAAAAGCCTTACCTCAACAATCTACAGGAATTCCGGGCCTGCGCATACGACATGCACAAATATTTGCCTCTGACTTTACGGTATGTCTTATGCACACTAGTAACTGCACAAATCTATTGATTTAATATAATAATAAAACTGGCCAAATTCAAGTCGATCTCTCGTATTAATACTAAACGAAACAAAACACACATACCGTTGCTTAATCATAAAAGTTTACTACACCCACAGTTCCATACTAGGAATCCGTGTATTATGCGTCTTATATCCACAAAATGGGTACATAAACATATAAACAGAAATCTAACTCAAAAGTGTGTGACCGACAGACATGGCTTGCACATCATATGCACATATATTACAACGTAGGGAAACTGTACGATACTCACTGTAGCTATTGTATAAGAGAAGTGGAGATTAGAAGGCGATGTTCGTAGCACGGGTACACCCGCGTGTGCTGCCGCGGCGACAACTGACGCAGCTGCCGGACCACCGCCGCACACCAGCAGAGCTGCAACTCGCCGTCCATCCAGTGCCGAACACGCACGTTCCAGCACCCGTGCGCTGAACCTGCAGCAAAGATAAAGGATCTTAACATAAAATATTTTTCATTAAAAAACAGAGCAAACATATGTATGTCCTTTTCTAGGGTATAATATTTTTCTAATGCTTTATTCTTATAGTACAAATATTCATACACCATTACTAAATACTAATTTAAACTTATCAGGAATACAAAATTTCGCTGCTTTTTCCACCTGATGGTGGTATTTTCTCTTCAAAATTAAATTCAAACGGAAAAAATGTCTTTACAATTAAGTAACATTTTTCTAGATCGGTTAATAAATGAAGGAGTTGTGCGCAAACAAAATAGTACAATCGAATTAAAACCTTTTTTGAAGACGGTTGAAAGAGTACGAAAACTTTTCCAATAAGACTGGTATAGTTACTAGTCGCCATCTTAGTTTTTTCTCAAGTAATTGACGCATGATAAAATCTATAATTATTTATAGAGGCCAGATAAAAACGGCACAAATTCTGTATTGATAAATGGGACTATTAAGCATAAACACGGCTTACTTAAACTCAAAGTGAACCGTGTTTATGCATGGATTATTATGTACACGAGTTAAAGGTTTTGGAACAAAATGTTACAATAAAAATTTGATGTTAAGAATAAATAAACAATCGTGAATTTTAGCATCAGAAACAAATAACAAGAACTACTACAATTATCAAAAACAGTTTATTCAAAAATATGGCTTTTTACGTGCAATAAACTAAATGTAAATGAAAGGAGAGTAAATATGCATTACGTAAACGTTTGTAGCATACTTGAGAGAGGCACAGTCGTAATACACGTAATGTAAAAGCAATGATTAACGGTATTTAATAATGACAAGCGAGCTTACGGCGATGTCTTGAATCATAGTACCGTGATTTTGCTATACCGAAAAAATCGAAAAGTAATGAAATATTACCTTAAAGGCTCATCAAGTCCTGGCATTTAATTCAGTCACTTTAAGCTGCGACAAAATGTTTACCAATTTAGGTTAATAATCAAAATCGAGATTTTTCGTGTCACTTTTAAAACTACTTCGTTGTTTCATCAACAAATTTAGAATAGCAACTGTTTAGCTCGCCCATATACTTATTAAGACCAGAAATAATAAGCCGCGGAAAGCTCTTATTCCTTACCGCAAGCTTATGGTGCGCTCGTCGATCATGGGCATAATTCGATTACCATCGGACAGAGACTGGTTTATGCTAAATGATGTGCATGTGTGTCATTACAATCAGTTTTCATCTGCCGGTTTTTTTGTAGAGTAAAATAAACATATAAAATATGTGTTTATGTTTTTTACACTTTTGCATTACTTTAATCATTTTGTATCGCTGAAAATGTAGCTATAAAGAACTAGGGCCTGGTTCTCTTATGCTACATTCCGTACTGTAACTTCCCATTATGATACCACACGATGGTACCTATTATTTTATATGAAAGAATGTGTGTTAAATATTAATGGTCAATTTTTCGAATTTAGTTACAAAAATAATACACAGTTATAGTTTATCTAAAACCTGATCTTGCCTACAACTTAAGTAAAAATGTTACTTTTTAAATTTCTAATCTTATGTCCAATATAAATGCGTTGTAGTACAAAATAAATTACACAATGTATATAATTATTAAATAAATTACACAGCAGTGTAAACTCCAATTGATAATAAATGGGTACTTAACTTTATATTACAAATTGAAGTTCTGAAGTAACTATCACTTGTTATAGTGAGACAAACCAGACACATCTGTGGTATAACAAGAGCAAGGAACAACTCGATTAGACGCGTGGTTGAATGTTTTTTAATGATAAGATGATGTGTGATAATGATAATCAAATAGACGATTAATGGTAAGTATAGTTGTAGTAAAAAATATAGTTCTGTCTTTCTTTTGTATGAAAATCGTTCAGAAATGTCGTTCATACAATTCAAAACAAGCGAATCGATTCGCGATTAGTTACTAAAGAAAATAACATATTCACACGTGAAATGCCTTATTAAGAATACAATCACATTATCTGTATCTGTGGAATTTTAATTAATCTAGTGTTACTAAATGAAGCGATGATTGAGAAGCAAAACGTAGGGTATTAAGCACGTCTGTAAGCAATTTGCAAAGCTTCGCTTGTCGCCGCTAACAGAGCGATGCCGGAATTCAGCGTGACATGATGGAATATTACGCTTTTGCTTCATTGCATCTGTTTATATGTATATACCTACAGTCTATAAAATAGAAAACAGCTCTGTAATATACTCGAGTACGGAAGAGAACAGTTATTATTTTAACACTAAAGCATGTACTTATGTAAGCATTGTAGTAAGAAATTACATAAATGAAAAGACTTATAATTATGTATTAATTATTATAATAATTAAAATTAATTGCTGATTTAAGGCTGCAACTTTCATTTAATATTTTTTTTATTTATTGAATTGAAATACAACAAAGTAAATAATTTAATTATACCGTAAATCAATATATTACTATAATACTAAACTAATATATTCCTATTGCTCTTCTGCAGAATTAGTAATGTTACACTTACTTCAAATTTTCTAAAAAAATAATGAAATATAAAATATAATAATCTCCACATCTTAAAAATATACCTATGACAAAATTGGATATAAATCTATGATCGACCTCAAGTGGAACTCTGGTTTCGCTATCAGTTGGGTCTTTTGCAGGTTCCATTTCATAAAAAAACAAATGTAACTTAATTATTAAAACTTTCCATTTTTTGCATATTTTATTTTTACGTACTTAGCCGTTCTACTTGCCGGCATATACGAATTATGTCGGCAAGTAGATGTGTAGGTAATTGATACATTTCAGATTTTGGAAATAAAACCATAGATTATATTGCTTTCATTCGTCTTGGAAATTTTGTTATTCACCGTTCATAGCAGGTACCGATACTTAACATAACCATGTTATACGTGCCAATTACTTACATATCTTACGATTTGAATCTAAAGAGGAGTTTTGCTTTAATGAGCTATCAAGTGAGTTTACATCCGTCCAATTATTACCATAGCTACTGGAATAATGAGGTCGTTCATGGATATGGAGCTCAGTGTGACTACGAATATGTGTATAGTATAACCTTAGATCATGTGATATTTGGTTATTTTCTAAATTTAATTTTGACTAAGATTGATTTTGTCGTAGGTAATGTGGAATGCTTACCAGCTATTTAATTAGTTTTGTGAGTAGGCACTTAATGCACTGTTACAAACCAAGTATGTAGATCCTTTGGGTATCGTGTAAACATTAATGCAATAGGCTAAATTGCAATTAAATTTACAAGCATTTTTATTTGCCAATTATCACTACCACAGGTATAATTTCTAAAGGGGACCTTGAAGATAAGACTTAAACTAATGAAATGATGAATTACACATGATAAAATAAATACAAATCTACTTGTGCATTTTATAATGCTATCAAATACGATATTTACATAAAAATATGGTATATATTGCTCCTTTTGATAATACTTTCCGCTACTAAGTGTCCACATGTATTATGAAATTATTTAATTTATTTATAAGCGGCGACACTTACATCTTCTTTTATAATATCGAAACAATTGTCGTCTCGACAAAGACAATAATGAGGTCTATATGCGAAGCTTTTAATTTTAATGCGGGGCTTTGCTCGGGTGGTATCGTATCGGAAACAATGAGTTTAATGTGCTTAATATTAATAACATTACATGTAACTGGCTCGAGAATTGTTTTTAAATTTCACATAGTGCACAAAAACTAATCTTGCAAATCTAGTGTCGAGGCAAGGAAATTTTAATAATAGATGTTTGCTTTGTGCGAAATTGAATAAGAACTAATTTAAGGGACATTTTTTTAGATATCGACGCATATTGAAATAATAAGATGAATATGATAATAATATAATACATAACATAAAGGTGGGAGAACTATAGTTCGACCAGGGAGGTACCACCGCCGCCCTTATAATCCGCCGTAAAGCATTACTTGTGTTTCGATTGGAGAGGTGCTATTGCCGGCTACACTTTGAAGCGAGGCGACAATCTTAGTCGTCAGGATGAGTCACGTATCTACGTTCAAGCTCAGATAAGATATCGGTCATGTTTGTGGTTCGAGGATGTCTATGGGCTGCGACTACTTAACATCAGGTGGTTTGCATGCTCATTTGCTACTCTTCTTATATAAAAAGAAAATATATATTTTACAATAGATGACACGCTGTAGA
>DWON01007632.1:0-12749 GCA_018251015.1 Phocides pigmalion okeechobee
AGATTGGACGTGGTTGTCCATGGGCTGCAGTGACCACTTAATATCAGGTGGCCTGCATGCCCGTTTCTTACTCTATCGCAATAAAAAAAAAAGCGGCTTGCACACAAATGCCATGTCAATACAAATCTGTACGGGCTTATGGGTAAATACAATTTGTGACAGGCGCTACAGGGCTGCGGGCGGAAACAACGGCTGTGTATTCGTAGACGCATCATGGTTGTTGAAAAACGCCCTAGGTGTGTGAATCGTCGACGCATCACCAGTTTAGAGAAAACAGCTCCTGTCACAGTCAAAAGCGTGTGTTACTAATGTGTTGTTACTAGAGAGGACTAAGATGGTTGCCACATTTCTAAGCTTTAGCTGGCAACTGCTCCTTTCTAATCGAAGTGTAAGAGTTACTTGACACCATATTATAACTTATAATTCCACCACCCATTTAAAGAATTGTTCATTTATTTGTAGATTGCAATCAAAGAGGAACAACGAAGACAGCACATGGCTGAGCACGAGCGCCGCTTGCAGGAGCTGCGACGCACTCATCGCAGACATTAGCATGGTCCGTCCCATGTCCATTCATACAAACACACACATGCACTCTACACACACAACATATAATTTTACACAATTAACGCGTCATATATCATATACATGAAACTGATATTCATCATTGATTACTCATTCCATACTAATATATGGTCGGACCCCCGACATTTTTTTCAGGTTGCGTAATAATATTCATTTGATCACTATAGATATTTTATTCGTCCTTATGAAGAATTCTTTAGTTGTATTTTGCTGTTAGTTAGGTTTACGACATATTTTGAAGATTGTAGGCAAGGATAACATGAGAGAATTTATGAATTTATGTTATACAAAATGTTATAGAAAGGCAGGCTTGGAGGAAATCCTATGATTTAATTCATCGTTGGAGTTATGCAGTCGTTTGATCCATCGAGGGGACGTTGCTGACACTCCGCAGTGGACGAGAAATGATGGTGACCTTGATTTGTTATACACTTGGTCATTATCGAGGAAGCTGTCACATCCAAATGGCAGAGATAGATTTGTATCACGATCTGAAGTGACTATACTGGCGAGAATATTCAACAAGATGGCGTCATATTACGAAGATGGTGTTTCAGAATAATTATGAACAATTTAATATGTAGTTATAGACTATGGAAATGGACTATTAGCTGGTAAACATCAAATTGAAAACATTGAAGAAACATTACGTTCCGAAAGAATCATGTGCTACAGGATATGTTATGGTTGATAACCCAAACACAAATTAAGACAAAATGGTTAAAAGCCTCTAAATGAACATATTAATTTATATAATGAAAGTGTAGAAAGCAAAAACTTGTCATTTCACAATTTCACAATATGATTCTTATTTGAAAGTGGTCTGATATATGTAATAATTCCAATAATTTGATGTCCAATAAACATTTCCCAGATAAATCTGTTATTTTTGTTTTTTGTTATTTTAAAATATAATATTGCCACCTGTAATAGGATTGGAACATATAATTATATATAATCAATTATTTGTGGTTCCATAATTATATGTACATGTATGACCCATTACGATTGTTCCCCATTCATAGTCGATTCAATGTATACTTTACACTAATATAATAAAGTTATTTTTTAATTTGGACACTAATCTCTAAAAGTTAAAAGTTAGAGAGTAACTTGATAGGTAATTTATTTACGAAAGTTAGCTATTTAATAACAATTTCCAATCGTAATAAAGAACTATACCTATTATAGATATTGTGATTATGGAAAATAAGCCGTTTATTATTATCATTCAAAACGTATTCCCTATTTAACATAAATTATTAGGATCAGCACTATTTTTTAAGGTTTCTTACGAAATAATGTCTAGACCGGAATTTTTAGTTAATTGTCAGTTGAACTTTCAACTATTACGCTCAAATAAAACTTGAGATTATTGCCAACCTACTTTTACACTGGCGTTTATAATTATTCAAAAAATTAGTATGTAGGTAGGTGCTACCTATCTACATGTCATGTATTTAAAGAATATGTCGCAGGCGAAATGATCAGTATCGAAACATACCAATTTGCCCAGCGCCACATTAATTCTTGTACTGAATGGTGCTTAGCGGATCCTAGGGATGCAGTATGACTGTCATATTAGTTTTTTCCTGGAATGGTATTTAGGCTGTTGTGTTCTAGTATAAAGTATGAGATATTCGGTATGTACTACATAGCTTCTATTTGTACCACAAAACTAGTTAGTGATTATTGATGAACTTCAGACACATCTACAGTTCTGTTATAAGTTGGTTCCAAATGGTCATGGATGGTATTCATAGTATGGTGTAGAGGAGAATTACAATACACCTCTTTGTTATTAAAATTTTACCATTACATAACATTTAAATTATTTAGGTATTGCAATTCAATGCCAATGTAGATAGACCTTATAGTATTCATAATAATTATCTAAGTGTACTTTAATCGATTTCTTATAATTTTATGGAAAAAGAATCTAATCGCTATCGACCTATTAAAATAGTCTTAAGAATTTTTACAATTATTATCTATAGATATTTGCTTATCACAAGGATAAGGATAATTTGTGATTATAGTCTTGAAGCAGTTGTGTTGGCGGGTTGTAACGTCAACCGCTGCATACCTATGTAAATAACTCTTAGTTTTATAATTTAAATATCATGGTAAGTACGCAGTCATAATATTGGGACTTATTTATTAATTTTCGCAATATCAAAGAAGCGTTTAATGCATTATCTTTGTCTGAAAAGAGAACAAGATACAATGATTGTGGTACTTACATACTCGTTGATTCGATATAATCTTCAGGGTTTTAAACTATCGCTATTTAAAGATTGTGATCGTCATGTCATTGGGAATGTTTAGATGCACGGATCAAATATCCTCATAATAAGTAACATTTGTTTATTTCATTATAATATGATGTTGTAATTATGATGGAAAAGACTGTATAGGGCTCTTAAATACCTGTAAACTTTCTTATATCACTGCGCGAATCTTGCCCTTATATTCTATAATCACGTAGGTACCTTCCACAACTATAGTTTTAGACCACGTGCGGTTCGCTTACCAACTTATGAAGGGACATTTTTAGTCATCAAGAGCAACAATGTATCTGTGATAGAATTCAAATGGGACTCTGGTTCTATATGTAGTTAGGTATAGATGTCCATAGGCGACAGTGACTGAATGAATGATCAGGGGACCATCAGGTGGACTGCATACTCCTTCCCTTCTTCAATTTCATATAAAAAATCTCTCCATTACGCTGCTGCAAATGTTGAACGGTGAAGGGAGATTAGATTGCAGAATACCCAAAAGGTTTCCAGTTTATGCCGTTAATATATTTTGTATTTATTTTTAATTGACTAGTTCATTATGCTTATATAGGCGTTATCATGGTGCATATGGCTGGCGCTTTTTGCGGTAGCGTCTGCACAGAGTCCTTTTACCTTAGAAGAGTTTGTAAGAGGACACTTCGCACAAAGAGGTTTTCTTGGCACATGGATATCTGGTAAAGTATTTTATTTTTAATAACTATGGTCTGTCCCGCGTCTTCTGCAGTAGATGTTAATATACGTGTATTTATAGAATATGCAGTGTTGCAAAACTTATCAAGAATTTTACCTGTATTAACTTTTAGTTATTAAATATAGAATTTATACAGTTTTTCAGTAGTTATTTACTTAATCTATCTGCTTATTTTTATTGATGACTTTTTGTTATAAGAGTAGCAACTAGTGCAAATCACTTTATGAAAAGCGGTAACTGCTACACATGAACTTAAACATCCAATATGAAAGAGAACTGAAGATGTATCTTATTCTGTATTTACATGTAATGCTACTTCTGACAAGAATATAAAATTGTATATTTACCTATTGGTGTACTATGGCTTGCCGGTTTCAGATACGGAGTTTACGTTTACCATAGCGGGGGAACCCGGTATCTACCTGTTTGATGTGCCTAACCTTAATAGCACTGTCCTTGTATCCGGCGAACTTATGGTGCGTAACTTTTTTACAGTATTATTTAACTATCCATCAATGTCATATTTACATAACGTAGGTATAAAAATTAATATGTACAGCATATTGATCAGCCTGCTTTTACGATTGTATGTCAGTCAATAGATGTAAATGTACCAATTATTTGCAGCGGAAAAAATGCGTTCGACTAATCCTTCCAGGCGCGGGTCTCCCTAGTTACTTTAAGTAATTAAATGCAGAATTACCTGCGCCTCGTCACAATGCTTCAGTGTAAAATGTTCTAAACATACATTTGTAGTGTCCAACCACTAACACTACAAATTAAGCTAAGCTAAGATAATATGTCTTTATTATTATGTATATATCTTATTATTTTGCAATATGTTTGAAGTTTTTCAAATTATAAATCAATTTTCAGGCAGAACTTAACACCACTAACCCTATATTATCTTCGGACAGACGATACATCCTAGCTCCTAGTGAAGTTGAACAAGTAAGTAGCTAAAAGGAAGTAACATTTTGGAAATATGAACATGTAAAGGTTTCATTAACCATAAAACTTTATCGCTTCTGTATGACTTGTATCTAATTCAGCACAGTTATTGAAGTTTTATCATTATTACGGTATTTTGAATAATAAAATTGCCGATAAACATACGTATCTTTAATCTTACAATTTTATACATATAAAATGTCCGTAATCACCCACTTAGATATCGTAAATCGACAAGCAATGAAATTATTATGTTGAAATTAACGATCAAGGTACACTAATAAGTATTTAATTTATTTCAGGTATACCGTTATTCAACAACTGCTAAATTCGCTCTATATGAAATTGAAACTAGGTAAGCAAGTAAGTTTTAGGTACCTACTGTATTGGAACATAAAATAACACCCTGGAAAGATGTAGGTACTGTAAGGGATTTCTTAATGAAAGAAGATGTGTAGACACGTTAAATAAAAAAATAAATTAGGAATAATCACTTAAGCTTTTGAGTTTGACGAGGCAGAATTACCTTTTAAGCTGTTGCATCTTAGTCGTAAAATAGCAACATATCTGTGATATTTTTCAGGCAGGACTCCTGTTTTATATAAAGTTGTTTATAGATATCTATGGGAACTAGGACCGCTTAGGATCAGGCGTGTTGCTATTTCATTTTAATAATATTACCAAGTTTGCATACAGGTCTCCCATTTTTGAAGCTGATAAAGGTAGCTTCCTTAACATTGTTCCCCAATCTTAATTGTGTTGCTTGCCATAGACTTTAATAATTACATAAAAAATACCTTTGTATCTGTACATTTGTCTTGGTAAAACGTGGTAAAAGTTACTTTTGTTATTCTGAATAGGACAGTGACACTTATCGCAAATCATCAACGTCTTCAGTTATGCATATTCGGCGGAGGTCATTCGCTTGCATACGTTTTGGACAACAATGTCTACTATCTCCCAGAAGACTCCAACGAGGCCATTCAACTCACATTTGACGGCATCCCGGGCGTCGTTTACAATGGACACACTGATTGGGTGTACGAAGGTTGGTGTAAAAATTATTGTTGCAAAATGTTTCGATTATTAAGAATAGACAATTATTGGAAAGGGCAAGATTTTCGAGAAGCGTACGAGTTTGCACCGATGTCTGGAAGAAGACAGTATGACTATTATTAAAACCTGAAAGATCTTTCTTAAAGGTCTTTTAAGGCTAGGGGTTAATAAATAAATTTCAAGATAAACCTATAAATTTATTCGAAATATTAAATTATTTTCTTAGTTACCTAGTAGCAGCAGCAGTCACACTTACCTACAGTTTTACGACTGAATGTGATCTCTCAGATCTCCACACATTTTTTCTAATGTCATTAAACTTAGTGATCATAAATTTTAATATGTGTATAACTTTGAAAAAATATTTCTAATTTGTTATTATAATTAGTAAATGAGTAAAGATTTAACGTGTCAATTACAGAGGATGTGATGTACTCGGGCCAAGCGACATGGTTCTCGACGGACGGCGCGTATCTGGCTTTCGCAAGTTTCAACGACACTGAAGTGGAAAGCTATTCATACTATTATTTCGTTGATAAGTCTGACCCTGATGATCTGTACCCTGAGCTGTTCGATCTCAAATACCCTAAGGTATATTATACAAAATATTAATAATTATTATTGTAGCGTCTTAGCTTGGAAACTATTTTTTTAATTCCTACATTAAAATATACTTTAACACACACACGCACGCACGCACTCACGCACGTACACACTTACGTTCACGCACGTGCACATACAAACGCACACGCCAATTTTATAAAAAATGAAACGATTTATTTAATTCAGCTTCCGATACTGAAGTTAGTGGGCATCACGTCCACGCATTATTGCGTTAACTTGACGGTTTTATTGGACCTACATTATTGCTTTTGTACTCTGTCTGTACAGAGGTCGCTTCTTCAAAAAAATATACTTTCTTTTCTAGGTGGGTCATGTCAACCCCACCGTGCAGCTTCGCGTGGTGAATCTAACGTCCTTGGTGTTGGCTAACGACACGGACTTCCTGACGCTGGAGGCTCCCGTGCAGGTCACCGATGACCACATCCTGGGTGGCGTGCTGTGGCCCACTGCAAACGAGATAGCCGTTCACTGGCTCAATCGGAGACAAAACTACACTGTTCTTAGGATTTGCAACATAGAGACACAGTTCTGCGAGGTAAACTCTTTATACAGTCTACGAGAAACTTAATGCCTACAAATATGATTTGCGCGTTTTTGTTGAAGTCGCATGTAAATGTATCGCTGCTTTTGGGAACTAAGATGGTCGTCTCGTTTGTAAACACACGCAGCAACTCCATTTCTCTAACCGAAATACAAGAGTTCCTTCAAAGCGGATTATGAAGACTTTTACCTACCAGGTCGAATAATAGTTCCATTGTATAGCGATATTTGCCTTAAAATCTTCGAAGCAAAATTACAAAAAAATACTTGCCAGAAGTCAGACTAAATTGTCACAAGAATCCAAAAAGTTTATTTATATTTCTTACAGGAAGAACACCGTCAACAACCCAACGGTTGGGTGCCTATCGCCTTGCCCCGTTTCAGTTCAAAGGGAGATTTCTACGTGTCACCTCGTTGGTCCCTCGAGCAGGCCGACGGGAGCATCTGGCAACACCTGTACATCAGCATGCGGTTAAATGGCGAGATTATCTCCAGCTCGATCACTCCCGGCACTTTCACCGTCAACAACTATGTTGGAATGGACGAGGCTAATGTGTTATAGTACGTACATGCAGTTACTTGGTTTGTGTTAATAGAATAGCAATCGGGCGTGCACCTGGCCTGATGTTAAGTGATTGTTGCAAGGCGTCCCCCAACCAGGTGGACCGACGACCTGATAAAGGTAGCGGGTAATCTCTAGATGCAGAGGGCACAGATCCGGTTAGAGTGGCGGCACCTGCGGGAGGCCTATGTCCAGCAGTGGACGCGTAAAGGCAAATGGATGGATAGATGAGTAAGCCGCTAGCCTTGAAGGTGTCAACAAAGATCTGTACCAGTAAGCGTGTTGCAGTTTCTACACGCGCACGGTGTCGGGCAGCCCGTGGCGCTCGGAGGTGCACGTGTCGGGTGCGCGCGCCGGCTGCCTGTCGTGCGCCATCACGCTGCCCAACGGCGGGCCGTGCAGCTGGGCCACCGCCACCGCCAGCCGCGCCGGCTCCTACCTCACCATCACCTGCTCGTCGCCCGAGGAGCCCTCCGCCACGTACATCGTCAATCCTATTGTGAGTGACTTGTAACCTTACCACATAAGTACATACACAGGGATCAATCAGTGTCAATCAGACACCTGGACCAACATTATATATTGGATATTGATCGTTATTATTTCAAGTTTCTGTCACCATTTGACCAACTTCAGTTTTAACTAACACGAAACTGAGTTGATCTTCATAAAAAAAAATAAGGACGATTCCCGCTTGACCAAAATTTTCCTAATGTGTAAAGTATGAAACTATACCTATATTTAATACAGTTTAAGGATCCCCATACGGTCCCAGTTCAAAAAAACACCCATTATTATAAATTGAATACTTTTCCGAAACCATATACAGTAGAAATTCGATTATCCGGCCCCCAGTTATACGGATTCGCGATTATCCGGACTACAGACCGACTGTACCTACAAGTCGTATTTTTGCAACCATGAACGTGGTAGCACCCCGCCTGCGCCGGCGCCCGAGCGATCGCTGCGCTGCCCCACGAGTTTCGATATTGTCTTATGATTGTAGATGCATGGGATTTGATTGAAAGGAAGACTTTAAACAAGCTTGGAACAAAATACTAAATAGGGAGAATGAAAATGCAATAACTAATACGGATGATTCTATTTTGGAGGATATTAACGAACTTATGTCAAAGATACAAATATGCCAAGATTGTGATGATGATGAAATGCAAGAAGATGAAACAGAAGAAAATCAAGACGTGGAAAATGATGCAGGACATGATGCATGCTTTAAAACAGCTCTCAACTGGTTTGAAAAACAAACAGAGAGTGATACTGTGAGTTTACTACAGCTGAAACGAATTCGTGACATAGCAGCAATGAAGAGAAAAAGTGGCTTAATTCAAATGACAATTACCAAATATTTTAAACCAAATTAATCTTACTATGTATTTAATTCTATGATTACCAATGCAAATTACCAAATACATATTGTAAACAAATTATTGTACATAAGTATGTCTCTTAATAATAATTGATTTTCAATGATATTTATGAGTTTTTATGAAACATTTAACATTATCTATATTACAGATTTTCTTCATACTTTCGATTATCCGGATTTTCGATAATCCGAATGCTTAACTGCAACAATTAGTCCGGTTAATCGAGTTCCTACTGTAAATTAAATGTGGATTAATTTCGATCGTTTCACTACAAATCTTTTGTAACGAAGAAATGTATCATCGCCAAGAAACGCCGGAAAAATGTAATCAAAATTGATTAAGAACATTGACAAAAATGAACTAAAATAAACTAATACATGAAGTATCGTTAACAAATTATTTTAGTTATAAAATTAACAATGAGAAAAATAAGAGAGAAAAGGCATGGACAACGATGACGAAGAAAGAAACAGTGAATAACAGAGTGTTAAGCCGGTTGCCGTCATGTTAATGATGCTGTCATAAAATAAATGTTACAGATCAAACATTTTTATTAAAAAATCACGATAAGCCACCGCAATCAATACTAATTAAAACGCGTGAAGTTTTATTATATTAAAACGCCCAATAACGATCTCAGATGTGTTAGCAGTTGATAAGAAGATCCATTCTCTCACGATACCGTTACACCATACCTATTTAAAAACACGCACGCAATCAAAACAACCAGACGATTGCAGTTACAAATGACGTCATCAATCAACCATCAGAGAGTACGGTGGGGTGTAAAAACGCGATAATTCCCTGTACTTTATTAATGTAATCAAGTGTTACATTTCTATTAAGGCATTAATCTGACCGACAGAGGCGTTCGGGCTCGTTCCTCTAACTATGTTTTAATTACGGGCCACGGGCGAAACAGCTGAACGTTGATAATAATTACAGACTGCGTACCGACAGCGCCTTCGCTCAGGGTTGCCAGATAAACATCGCTTTGTTGCCAGACAAAGATCTCGTGTTAAGAAAAAACTCTATGCATCTAGCTAGTTACATGCTACGGGATTAATGAGCTAAATGTACACGACAACAAGATAATAACTCCCACTAATATGTGTCATGTCAAAGTAGATTTTATTGCCACAAAGTATAAGTCCCCACAAGATAACCCCTTCTTTTGTTTTGATAATAAAAGAACAATTGAAGCAAAGCCGAGCGCGGTCGAAAGTTTGATGGGTAGCCGTTATTGGCAAAATTTTGAACGACCCACGTATGCTATGCAGGATCCCTATTGCGGTCGATGTCAGTTATCGGTCCTGTGAATGATTTGGAAATATCCGAAAAATAGATTGACAAGTAACTCATACCTCGACCACACGAAATGGGGCTCCAGCTGTTAGGTAAAGACTCATTGCATTGCCTAATTTGAAATGTTGTTGGGTTGGAGCAAAAGAAAAGGTTTAACTAAGCCCTCTGGACTTAGCTATACACCAACCAGTAGACAGTCTTAGACAGATGAAACCTATATTAAGCCTTGTTCTATGGTTATTGCTCATTCCACGAGATGATAGATCGTTGAAGTATGAATCTCTATGCTGTTAAGTGATATAGAGATCACAGGCATTAAAATTTTTAACAAACCTAATATATAAAAACATTCAATAACAAAGTTCAACCCTATTGAAACCATCAACCGTCCCTCTAAGGCACTCGGGGCAAACTTGCTAAACTGGAAAGCGCATTTTTCGTTCTATATAAATGTCATAATAACTGTCAATGTTATAATAAAACTGAACACAATGTACAACCATCATATTATTATGTACTTTAACTTTAAGACCATTGGATATTTAAACTCAAAGATTAAAGTGAAAAGAAGTGTTAAAAGACTTACAATTACTATATATCACTGAAGAATTCCAAACATATACTTCCTAAGTTATTGCTTTGACATGTAGGAGGATGGAAAATGATATGAAGCAACTGTAACTGCAAAGAATTTCTAGACTATTGGAAATGTAAATCTTAGAGATGAAGACAGACAGCGCCATCTATTGCTAAGGATCCCAAAACCTTCCAAAAAGGGTTCAGGATAAAGTAGAGTAAGTATTAGTGATACAATAATGAAATTATTATTACAAACATTTCTATTAATAACACAATTTGTTATTTCATATTCATAATAATTCGTGGTTGCCGGATACACATTACTGGAGGCAACCATCTTGGTCCTCAAGAGTAAGAATGCATCTGCGTCCATCCTTAAATAGAACTTCTGTCCTATTTGAGATTGGACATGGTTGTCCATGTGCTGCAGTGACCACTTAACATCAGGTGGTCTGCATTCCCGTTTCTTACTCTTTCACAATTAAAAAAAAAACTTAACATCAGGTGGTCTGCATGCCCGTTTCTTACTCATTCACAATAAAAAAAACTTAACATCAAGTGGCCTGCATGCCCGTTTCTTACTCTTTCATAATAATAAAAAAAATTAAATTTGTAAAATTGCCAAAGTAATTGTTAAGGCTAATATATACTCACTTAACCGCTCTGATTTGGAGCGGTTAAAAGCAAACATAAAAATACAGCAACACAACTACATACAACCTCAAATAGGATGTCTGTCCTATTTGAACTTGTACATGAATGTACTGCTGCAGCAACTGCTTGATATTAGGTAGTCTGCACGCTCATTTGCTACACGCCTCTTATAAAGAAAAGTTCAGACACGTCTGTTTAACACCTTAAGTCAAGTAAACCATTTAAGCCTTCAGACTGCGAGCATAATTAGGCAAGTTAATTAGTTTTCAAGTATAAGCAAGTTGTAATTTATTTACACCTAAGGTGTCCATATTTAGTCTACATCCATCAACTATATTATACTTGTATGAATGATCAAATGGTTGAGAAGGCAATACTGGTTAATAATCTATGAACATTAAATATTAAATAATCATTGTATTTAGTCAAACTTAACTCACACAAGTTTTTGACACAAATATATTGTTAGAACAAATTTATTTTATGTATAAACTAGCTGTGCCCGCGACTTCGTCCGCGTTTATTTTAACAAGATCATTCGTTCACTGTTTTCGCTTCAATTCAAATCAGCATGAACTGTCACGGCAATATAATATTTATGGGAATTATTGTGACGCCATCTGTCGAAAATTGGTCGTACCAACTCAGAAACCTTTGTGGGCTCATATTAAATTATTTTGCTACAGATCATCACATGATCAAATGCATGGTTTATGATCTTATAAAGGACATACAGGCAAACATTCATTTTTATATATTAAGATTGGTGAAACAAAAGGCAAACGGACCACCTAATGGAAACCTACCTACAATCCACTTGATGGTACATATTCATTGCCTCCGCTGGACATCAGTAACAAACTTTAAGTTGATCACAGATGTGGTGCTACTAATGAGGACTAAAATGGCCTCCTCACATTTATTTACAAACCAAAATGTGTCACCAAAATCCAACATTTATTTAATGTTAGAAAAGCTTGTGGAAGCATCATCTGTCAAACAGTAACAATTCTACCATTTTCTGTTATGACTAAATTTATTCTTAAATTGCAATAATCTTACTTTATTATTAAAGCTTTTCTTTTTTTCAACTATATATAAGTGTCAATACAAGATGAACATGTGGAAAAAAGAATAATGATTTTGCTATAAAGTAATAATAAAATAAAATAATATACCGTCAGTACTTGCAAATACTTGGTAATTTGTGTTCAACTATTATTTTTATATTTATTATTGGTGATTGTAATGGTGGTTGTTGTATTGGTGGTTGTAATAGATGCAGAAATATTTGAATGTGACAGATGCCAAATTTATTTTTTATGAGAAAACATAATGCTGCCAGTAACGAATACTTTAGGTTAACATCCATTTTGGAAACAAGTTTATATTTAATATTAAATTGCTATAAAGATAATATTAGCCAAATATTAAAAAATAAATAAATAAATAAATAAAAATAAATAACTAAATCAATCAATAAATAAATCAATAAATGCATGATTACGGAA
>DWON01007633.1:0-12749 GCA_018251015.1 Phocides pigmalion okeechobee
CGTTCCAAAGCCGGATTCCTTGAATGGTGAAAGAGTTAGATAAAAAACCAGAACGTTTTTTGTACTCATTGTTTTAAGTTAAGTAGAAAATTCGTTGGTCGATTGAGTAACCTCAGAAAACCAATATGCGGTATCTCCAATTCGCACTAGGATGTTATGGAACATGCTCCAAGCCTGCCCCATATCTATGACGTCTCTTACACACGTGTAAGTGTAAAAGGATTCAGTACTACTTTCAAAGTTTACAAGTACGTAGTTAAATAAAAAAATATTTCCTCGAATACGCTATGTAATACGCACACTATACAAAGCATTTACTTAAGATATGACGTCACATCTAACGCCTGTTTTTATACTATTGTAAATTGTTTAAGGTGAACAACAAACAACAACGCTGTACCTAGTTCGCAATTCTTGCAGCAATATATTTGTTTGCACATAACTTCTTTATTTAGACTTTTTATATGCTACGGAAATCTTATAACATAGTGGGATAGATTTGATTTATTTGGGTCTCAAGGACTGTTTGCGCATATTTGGTCTCAACTTAGTATTTATGCCCCGGATTATTAATCTTGATTTCGCAATACTATATAATTTTAATCATAATATAATATATTCAGAAAACATCAACAATACGATACCATTCCTCTATTTAATTCTGCTCTGAAGAATACATCAAGCCAACGTAACTTACCGATAGGAACGTTGTCATTGTCTTTAAATTGTACTCTTACATATATTATACTATTATTCATATTATTATTATTTACTTATCTTATTTGAGATTGATTTAAGATCATTGTACTGGGTGCAGTCTTCACTCAACATTTACTTTAACGTCATATAGTACGTCTTCTATATCATGGAATAGGTCTGATGGATTTACAGTTAATAAAGCTGTATTCCATTTCAAAACTATGTCGCTAGAGTTGGCTCATTTATGTATAAAGTTGAAAGCACCTACATATCTTAGTCCTTAACACTTTGACTGTTGTGCTCATAAAATAGACCGAGTCAGGATTGCGGGAGGCGGCACTTAACTGAAGCTCTTTTCTCTAAGATGCGCTAACAATTCACACGAATATTGATTTTTTTAGCATCAGTGTAGCATCCACGTGTATAAAGACATAATGTCCGTCTTCAGTCTTGTAGCGCCGACGTAAACACAGCACTTGTTCGCCCGTAATCCATACAAAGTGGTACGTATAACACTGGTGTATACAAGCCGTAACCGCCGCACGAAAAGTGTTAAAGTTGCCAAAGAAACGTTATCCGAAATCAGGCAAAACGTCTGTACTATAAGAAGTTGTGTATAACTGTCCATAGGCGGCAGTCACTATACACCATTACCTAGATTACATACTTGTTTGCCACGATCGTCTATAATAAAAATGTGTGTCTTTTGACAATATTATAGCTTTTAAACAACAGTTAATATATTATTTATCGATATAAATACATATTTTATGCATTACAAACAAACTTAAATAATTAATTTCAGTAATCTTATATTTGAATTATAGCATATAATACTTTCCATCGTTGTTTCAAACAGACTGCAATTCGACCAGTCGAATAAATATAATCATCCTATGGATATGTGCTTACGTCAACTGTAGTAGCATCTATATATGTTAAACTAGCTGTATCCCAGTTTAATTTGAATTCTATTATAATTTGCGTATAGAAAGAACTGTTTTGTTGAACTTTGTGTAACTCTAGGGGAGTAAGCAACGCATACCAACGTAATATAGCTCATAGATGATAGGAATTTCGGACTAAATAATTATATGCCCAAATCATAACATATTCTTGTATACTCTACATGTTATTTCATGTAGCTTCAGTTTTTGCTTGAAGTAGTAACAAACATGACTATATCCTCGTATATTCTCACAAATGTGGGTATAATATTAGCGTAATAATATTAGCAGGATCAGTTCACGACTAGAGTAGGAAAACACATTTGCCTCTGTGACTGGCAACGCATCTGTGTAACTCTAAGGAAATTCCACTTTACAAAGTTTTTTTCAATACGTAGATGAAGAGTCGCCTGACGCAAATTTTCTGTATCGCAAAAATAAAAAAAACACATTTATTTACATTTTGTTTACTACAAAATAAGCCATACGGTTATGAAAAATAATTTATTTAAAAGTGAGGGTTACAAATTATTTTAAATATTATTGATGCCGCGTTAAATCGCCATAACATTTCCAATTTTGATATGAAATAACGTGGTATATCGTTACCAACATTATTATAATATCATTATATTATTGTTTACTATGGACAAATCTGAAACTTTGAAGCACAGATTAAAAGGAACATTTGCAAGTCACATAGACCCAGCAGTAAATATCAGAACTAGAAAAAGCAAACACAGGCTGAAATAAAGTTTTTTATCATTCACAAAATAATAAAAAATAGACAGTACTATCGTATAATTTAATAATTTAGAACATCATGCGATAATTATTTCGCAGTATATTTATAATCACGCCATACAAAGAGCCTAATTTAACAAACATTTTTAAAATAACAAAATGTGTTCGCGATTTAGTAAGGTTTTTACATTAATTCCTCATATAACGCTCAGCATTTTATGCTAGGTGCATTGCGGTAGAATTTGCCAATTATTCTGCTTCTTAGAATGTAAGTTCGCGTGATTTCAATTTTGCAAGGTGTTACAAACTACATGATTCGACCGAGGAGATACCACCACCCATTTTTAGCGTGATACTTACTTGTATTTCGGTAGAAAGATGTGGTTACCGGCTTACTTACAAACGAGGCGACCTTAGTCCTTTGGAGTAGCGACCCATCTGTAATCGAGTTCAAGTGAACCTTTTGTTCTAAATGAACTTGAAACTTTGAAAAATGAACTTATAAATTTCCTTGAGTGGCAGTGACCATTTACCATCAGGGGAACTGCAGGTTCTTTTGCTACTTCCGTTATATATAAAAACAATTGCAACATAATATTTAAGATTACTGTTTTTCGCGCGTTTCGCATTAGAGGTCAAGAGCAGCAATAGAGGTCTCCTCAATTTCATACATTTATATTTGGATGGATTTAGTAAAAAAATCCATAAGATCGTAGAAAAATAGCTACAAAATAGATGTACACAAATTTGTCGTATTGATTATGTTATTCGTTTGAAAAAACTTATAAGCCAAATTTACTTTTACTCTATCCACTAACCCTTTCCTAAAAGACGGAGTATATACATCACAGCACGCACAGCTTATACCAGGCATACAGCACAATAAATATATCCAGATATATTCTTGACCTTTCTTCTTGATTCTTGATAGAGTAACGACATACAGTCCACATAATTAAGAAGTCCCTACATATTATGAACATCATCAGATGTATGAGATAAGGTTGGTATCAACCAACCTTAAATAAACAATGAATATTACCTAAAATTAATCACAGATGCGTCGTTAGCGCTAAAAACGAAGCTGAAGGTAATTTAGTAAGCCCTGCCACTTCAAACAAAAGTATCCACATTCTTGAAGTAAATAGGTGTGCGCCTTCAAACATAAAAACCGTGTTGTACGGACAAATAATGGGCGAACTGTGTTTACGTCGGAGCTACAAGACTGCGAGATAAAACAACGTCTGTGTATTCGTAAATGTTTTACGGATGCTAAAAAAAATAGTTGTGAGAATTGTCGGCATATCTTCAGTCTAGAAAAAACAGCTCCAGTTAGGGCTGCCTCCCGCAATCCTGACTCGATCTAATACGTGCGAGCCGCAATCAAAGTGTTAAAACTCGTCAGCGGCCATTGTGAGTTTGAAAACCTCCCTCAAATAGTTGGTCACTACTGATCCAAATTATAGCAGCCTGGTGAACTATGCTCCAGTACTCCTACAATTAAGCAGAGCCTTGTGCCCAGTAGTAAGATGTTAAAAGCATAAAAAGATAAACAGATTTCATTTACTTTGAACATGCTTATTTGAATATCTCTAAAAATAGAACTACCAGACAAATGAAGAATTAAAATAGTATTGTACTAATTATATATAAGGCTTAAATCATTCTCAAACCTATACTGAAAAGGCCTAATTTCATTCTGTACTGAAGATACTTGCACAGCCGGGTAATGTATTTGTTTATTGTCATATATCGCATACAAAGCCTTAGGTTAGGTTGATATGCAAATAAATTTGACATATTTTTGCGCTGCGTGTACTTCCTTTTGCATAGACGCACAGCGTAGAATGGGAGCTTAGTCCTTAGTAGTGCTTATGTAGCATAATATTTATTGTTACTAATTATTACCACATTAATTCTTTTAATAATTAATCCTTTTTAATTAATTAATTAATTCTTAATTAATTCTTTTCTGATTCAGATGAAAAAGCACAGCTTTTAATGACGTCAAGCAAATTTTCATACCGCAACAGCTGTATCGCCAATGTGTTACGCTCCAAATTACCAAATTCCATAAAAGCCGTCAGTGATTAAGGAAAGTAGTTTTATATTCGCAAAGGAAAAGTTACGTATAACTTGATGGTGAAAATAACAACGCGTTTGCCGCTAAGCAGCAGTGCTTCGTGATATATGACACACTCAAATATGCCCTGATGTATCTAACCTAGACTCATGTGGCATAGTGTTCACTCAAGTAAACTTTAGTTAATAAACTGCATAATCGAAAGCAAATTTAAAAATCTAACCAGAAATTTAAAATTCAATTCAGCGAAAGTTCGAAAAAACTATCATTTGAAAGTGCTCGGGATATCTAGGATTCGAATCCCGAGAACGCACCTCTTGATATTTCGAAATCATACGCGTATTAGAAATTAATTATCACTTGCTTTCTCAGCACCAGAAAACACCATGGTTTCTTCACAACATTTTACAAGCCATTCTCCATAAGGTTCTCAAAGAATTGTGAAGTAAGGCTACCAATCCGCACATGCCCAGCGTGGTGGACTAAGGCCCAATATAATGGACTAAACCCGAGCATGGTGGACGAAGGCCCAACATGGTGGTCTAAGGCCCAGCGTGATGGACTTAGGCCCTTCTGTCATTTCGAGACTCCTCTCCGAATGCTCAATACTCAATACTAGGACTCTTCTGGTTGATCATAAGCAGTATGGTCGTTTTTTATCAAATATATCTAAATTTAAATTCAAGATTTGTTTCCATTTGGGCAATTATGTTTACATTCGCTTAAAAACTAACATTTCAATTAAACGCTCTCCAGCATGAAACAATTTATGTTAAGCATTTAAAAGGAGTTATTACGATTAAACTATGAGTGGAAACTATGATTTCCAACTCACTGACACATACAGTGGCTTAATGAAGTGGTCTTAATACTCTTTTTTTTATATATATAATGAAAGAGTAAGAAACGGACATGCAGGCCACCTAATGTTAAGTGGTCACTGCAGCCCATGGACAACCATGTCCTATCTCAAATAGAACACAAGTTCTATTTAAGGATGGACGCAGATACTTTCCTACTCTCTCTAACGAGCTCTAACAGCTCTACCACCTTTAACTCATCATTAGAAAAGCATCTGTGAACGACTAATTGCATTCTTGTACTATATGAAGATGGATACCTAGATCCACGGATGGCAGTGACTACGTCCCGTAAAGTTCCAGTTTTAATAAACAAAAATATTAAATAAAAAAAATTAAAACAAATAACTTAAAACATAAAACATAAAGAACTTAAAATAAATAATTAACTTCAGCAATGTATAAAGAATTTCAATTATATGTAAATCTTTACTTCTTAATAAAAAATGGCTTATACCTATGAACTGGGGCACATTAAATAAATTTACGCTCAGATCCAACAACGTGTTAAACTAAGTGTTAATTTGTATTGCAATCTTACATTGTATACTACAATCTTTCTCATAACCGAATTTTAAACGTTGCTGGTTTGGTTTGAATAATGTGGCAAAGAAAAGATAGGTTCCAACTTATTCTTAGACTCATTACATTGTGTTGGTAACAGATGGCCATTTGCGTCGGTAACCACTTAAAACAGCTAGCAGTATTCTTGCTACATTCAGGCGTGCAGGCCATCTCATGTTATGTCTGTTAGCAACGATGAAAGTTGGTTGGAACAGCGTGTGACTAAATTAATATTAAGTTGTCATGTTCAATATAACAGTCGTGACACTGTCTTAGACGTGTTGGGCAGTGTGGCAACATCCAACAGAGTTTGGTCATTAACCGATATATTCTTCATAGACATAGTATTCGAGCAACATGATGGAGTATGTTCCAAGCCTTTTACAAAAAGACCTACGCTCATAGGGAACTCAAAAATGACAGCATATTTTACCACAAATCACAGCCCAGCAATGAAAAGACGTCAAGACGTCAGCGCGCAACACTTCGCATTAACTGAGTTGCTATTACGCATTGCTTCGCCTCAGTTAGTTAATAACGTAAAATGAAAATGTATATGTATTATAAAAGATTATTCATTCAATACACATAACAGCTAGCTCACGTCAATCGTTATATTTAAAATCTATTATTTGCGCTGAAATAATTTAAAACGCATAGCGGTTCTTGAAGCTCGCTCATAAGTTTATAGTGAAAGAAATAAGATTTAATTTAATTATATGCTTATGACACGGAAAATTATAATTTCCAATGAAATCGCTTTGCTTGCTTCCCATATTTTCTCGCTTATATACAAGATGTTGTCATTTAAGTTAACTCAGAACAAACATATTTGGCACAGTCATACTTTGTCTTTGCTTCTCGAGTCTTATATTCGCAAATCAGGTCGCAATATTTATACAAATACACATTTTAAAAAGAGAAAAACAAATTTTAATTTAAAAACATAAAAAGGAGAATATGACATAATCATAAGAATGTTTATGTACTATGATTTATTTTTTAAGAAATATGAGAAATTCCATTTTAGGCTATAAATGTACCTTTGGGCGGCAAAGATCAATTATCAGATTATTTGACATCCTTTCTAGATCTCCATCCTACAAGAAGCAGAGGTATTTGTAGCTGGTTCTCGACCAAGTCAGATCTTTTCAACAGCTAGAGGCCAATTGAATGAAATTATATGGGAAAAGATCGAAGAATTTAATATATCAGTGGACTGCAACAATCACTTAACATACCCATAATCTTTTGGAATTAAAAATTGCACAGCTGTTGGGAAGCTTTACTTCACACTAATTCGTTATGTATTTCATCACAAATAATTGTAATAACAAAAAAGTTTATATCGATTTAACATTATAATGTCTTGCTTGGAATAGGCAATACGTGGATTTTGACTGCATAAAATGTTCGCGCTCAGCCTGCATTACTTAATTATACGAGATGCTATCATTATTGTATTGCTATATTATTTTTTTATGAAACAATAGTAAGTTCACCTCGTAGTTCACATAGTAAGTGCGGCTCATGAATATCTATAACCAAATCTGTACAGAACAAGAGTTTCATCTGAACTCAATCACAGATATGTTGTTCTTACTGAGGACTTAGATGGTCACCTCATGTATAAGTGAAACGACAACAATACCTTTTACGGCCACTTACACTTAGCAACACTTAGGAAGAATGTGACCCAGTGAAATCGTATTTTTTTTTTGTATGAGAAGAGTAGCTTCAGGCAGACCAGCTGATGTTAAGTAGTTGCTACAGCCCATTATCATCCACAAGCAACCTCAAACTGTATAAAGTATTAGATAAAGTCATGCACGAATAGTTGGTACTCCTAAGGACTCAGATGGTGGTCTCACTTTCATGTGTGTGTTTCAGGGCGGCGGTGGTGGGACGTACCAGTCGAAGTATTTACTAAATACAAACTTTTAGCAAATAATACTTGTTTAATATTACTACATCTTGTGATTATAAATATTGGCATGGATTTAACACTTTCCCTGCCATGTACAGCACTGTTGTGGCGCTTGCAGCTTGTACACACCTGTCGTGTACGTCCACATCTGTATGGATTACGGACGAACACAAGTGCTGTATTGACGTCGGCGCTACGAGACTGGGGGCGGACATTACGCCTGTGTGTTCTTAAACGATACACAGATGCTAAAAATTCAATACTTCAGCAAATTGTCGACGCATCTTCAGTCTAGAGAAAAGGTATTTAGTTCAGTGCCACCTCCCGCAATCCTGACTTGTAATATTTGAGCGCTACAGTCTAAGTGTCAATATGTACATATATGACAGGTAGAGTCACTATATGTTATTGTAGTATATTAGCGAACTTAAAACGATTCAATTATAAAAATATTTGGAGGAGGCGGTAGGCTGAATTTTTAGGATTGTCACATGATCTGTAACGTTTAATAAACCCGAATTGGAAGACCGTGGTGTATTATGGTCTCAAACCCAGCATTCAATGCAATGGAACAATAATAAGTTTTTGATGATATTGCAATAGGATGATTTGATACAAAAGATAGATTCGCTCTATCATCGTACGTCCTACGACCAACGCGACATTTTTTTAATATTTTATGGCACAGGATTCTTTCCAGCCTAAGTTTTCCTTACATTATTTCTTGCTCATAATTGTAATAATACTTATAGTTTATTTGTTGTAAATAAACATATATAAATATATTTGTATGTGATATAAGTAGCAAACAAGCATACAGCCCATATGATATTATGTAATTACTAATCGTTCATGTACATACATATGTAACCAACGCCATATTACGTTAAAATAAGAGCTTTATCTGAAGTCGATCACAGAATCCTCCTGACATTTAAAATATAATGTGTCGAAGTTAATAAAACTACCCACGCAAACAAACCAGAAAATAAAAATTCTTCATTACTACAAAACAGCGTCATTATTAAAATTTGTGTGGCGGTATAAATTGTCAAGTAGTACTACATCCTTTTTGAAAAATAATTTATTTAATATACAAAATATATGTCTTTTCCTAACAGGCATCCGAGGACACAATCATTCAAACATGTAATCATTCTCTACGTACTCGTTACGATTTCGTTGTGACTGTTTATACTCCAGGACGGTCCGGAATATAGTACGATAGTACGGGAGATATGACTTCCGTATCGTATATCTTATAACCAACCAATACGTGACGATACGATACGTTACGATACTCACGCAAACAGTGCGGTGTTTCGCCGGACCAACGTCCGTCGTGCTCGCATTCGAGTCCCGGCGCCCCGACGAGCCGGTAGCCCCACGCACACGCGAACATTGCCCGCCCGCCAAACGAAGAGTTGTACTCCACCACGCTCAAGTGCGGCCCGAGCGAGCGCGGCGTTGGACAGAAGGTCTGCTCGCATATCGGTGGTGGGGACGACCAACTACCTGCAAATGGTGGTAAATTCAAATTTACGTACATTATTTATTTGAATTTATTGACTTGTGTATTTATTTATTTATATTTATTGCATATAACACACATTACAATTATAAGCAACATGTGATGCCCTGGCAGGGCGTCGCAATACTAGAAGCAACAATTTAATTACATTACAACATTATCACAATATATTAATACATACATAACAATTAAATAACTAAAATACACAATATCAATTTTAAGTCACTTTACATATCAATTTACATTAATTAGGTACAATAAGTGACACAAATGTAAAAAAACACATTACATTTACATTTACATGGCGACATTGACCACTTAACATGTTCATTGGCCACTTAAATGTAATCGTATACATAGCTCCATGTCGAACAGAAACCTATATGAAATATTGAATTATTGACCATCTTAGTTCTCAGGGCTAAAAATGAAATGAATGAATCCTGCAAAGAAAATTTTAGTCCTGAGGACTAAATTGGTCATCTCATATGAGTTGAGGTCTTCGGAAAATCTTTATCTCATGCTTAACGATTGCTATCCAACAGTAACAACAGAGATTACGTATTTAAGAGCTCTCCAAATAAATTCAACCACTATCCACTCATTTAAGTCTCAATGGCTAATGTTATAACTTATGGTACTTATATTTGCAGTATAGTTCCAATGAGCACAAGCCGCATGAATATACGCAATTCAAGGATATGATTATTTAGAAAAAAAAACAGACAAAAGTTATTTTCAAATGATGTTATAAGAACTTACCATCTCCCATGCACGTGAGGATTGAGGAACCATTGAGATGAAAACCAGGCTGACAACTAAAATGCACCGCGTGACCGAGATGGTTGCCCTGTGCGAACTGTCGCAGCCGAGATGTAGACACGTTTATTGGAGGACAGACAACATCTGTGGAAAAGGAGAAGCGTGGACACATAATTATCGAAATAAACTCCGAAAAATACAACACATACACTTTGTGGTAAAACTATTTGTGGTCCGATTGCATCTGAACTTCTTCCACTTTCATTTTTATCTTCAGAATTACCAACCGTCGTGTAGGAGGCAGATAACATTAAAAAAGGCTATTTACAATAATGTGCAACTATAGCGCTATATAATACATAAAGGTATCATGAATTACATATAATGACAAATAGCGTTACACAAAATTGATAATTATTTGTGAGTAAATCACTTATTTTTGCAATGAATTCCAATATAAACTTGGAAAGTAAGTTATTTTAGATTTAATATGCAAAAATTTATCCGAACTGTTTGTGCAGTATTATAGAATTTTCCAAAGATACGTCACTTCCGACAGAAAAATCTGAGTAACTCCTGCTATCTGATGAGTAGTGGGTAGAAAACATACATGACAGATTGAGAACCTTCAATTATGCACCACGTTTTAGACGTGACCACTACCGGCCATGCACTAGTTTGAAATATCGGCAGTGAAAAATCTTTAATCCTGAGTACCCGATACATAGTAAAATGTATGAATTTTAAAAGACTACTTAAAAATCATATCTTAATTTATAGATATAAAAATATGTTAGATAAAGGGCAAGACTCACTAACAACTCTAATGACCACGGTGTTAGTGTGACCGCCGGGTGCAGTACATGTGTACTGATCGCTGTGCCGTGCCGACATCTTCCCGAGCACAAGCCTATAGTGGATGTCCCGCTCGCCATCGTCCAGTGACCAAGCTGGAATAGGATATTATATACTGTATAACAAAAATACATATAAATAAATAGCCAAATCATGTATATTCATAATAAATTACTAGATATAAAAAAATACATAAATACATATTAAGAACCAATGAATATATATATTTTTATATCTCTGTGTAACTTTACAATGACTTATCAACATTAAAATAAGCTAATATCAACCATAATTATTTCAATTCTGAGATAAAATACCGCAATAGTACATAGTTTATAATGAGGCCAAAAATACGTACATTCAGTATACAAAATTTGAGGTAAATTAAATCGGTACAGTATGGAGAGAAAATAAATAAAAAACCATCTCTTTTATATAATAGTACGAAATTTTACAAATTCTTTTGATTTATCTCTTCCTAAACTATCTGAAACGCTAATTAGCATAAGGAATGTCATTTTAAGAAAGAAAATAAAAGCATATTGAAAAAGAAATTCATTGTTATTATTAACCATTACCGGCACTATGCTGGCCGAGCGCCTGTGTCCACGTCCACTCGGGATCGCCTAGAGCTCGCGGCGACACACAGTTCAGCCACACCGTACTATCCGGGTACACGTACAGCTCACCAGTGTGCTCCACCACAGCTGACCCACTGACCACCACATACTGAATTGTGGGTGGAGCGTCTCCTGTAATGTTAGTAATTACAAATTTTTAATATTTGCAAGTCCTGTTGCAATATGTTACATTTACATTAAAACAATACTTTAGGAAATGGCTATAAGCGTTTTTAAGTCTCACAGTCGGGCATAAATCTCTCTTCATAACTGAGAGAAACCAGGACCATACACCACATAGTGAAGATACAGATTAGTGATAAACTTGTGTCGAATTTTTTAACCCACCCACAAGAATACCGACAAGATTTAAAAACTGCTAAGTATTAATAATAATCGAAACTGTTTAACATACTCTTTGAAAATCAAAATGTATTAAAGTTTGCCACTAGCCCATCCATATTCAGACCGTGACTTTATGTTAAGCTAAGCAATGGTGTTTAATTTACTAAGTTACTGGACTCCGGCAATAATATATTACAAAATAACCGCTTTGATAATGTCATGTTCATTTTGTTCTAATGAGAATTACCTGTAAAGTTAGTGACAACTGTTGTAGGGACGCATTCTGGTAACTTTGGGATCCACTCTCCATTTTCACAACGTAACATACTGTCACCTTTCATCTTGTACAAGCCGAAATGCTTACATCTGGCTATGATTATAGATCCATGAGGAAAATGAGTTTCTCTCTGCAAAGAGGAACACGTGATTCATTTATCATATGGTTGAAAAAATATGTGTTGTCTTATATGTAAGGTTCTCTCTGCGTGTAAAAGGTACTTTGGATATGAAATAGACTATGTGTGTCTTAACTACGGTTCAATGATTTTCTATTTTCTGATTCTTAAAGAAATCATTGACACACTCACCTCAATAGATGAATTCTTAAATGAAATAGCCAACAAAGGGTGCTCATGACGATATAAACATTCTCGAAGTATGGGTTGGAACCTGCCATCTGGAATTACCACATAAAGCATTAGTAAGACATACTTTTACATATTTCCTACACATTATCAATGCCTCTTTTAAAATTAATGTGTAACAAGAGCAACCATAACATGCATAGAAACTATACACCAAATTGTATGGAT